>PVLC010006413.1:0-69663 GCA_004027655.1 Graphiurus murinus
AATGACAGAATAATGATATCTATTTCACAGACAAAATTGAATTATACCACTATAGTAATGTTGCCATCTTCTGTTAGTGAAAAACTTCCAGAGGGGTACAAATAGAAAGACTACATCAGAATAATTTGCTCCAGTGATCAGAGAAGGAGTGGGTGACACAGAACACTTTCACATTTAACATCTGTGATGAAAACCCATGAGCACATATGCAATAAGGATGTTGCCTATCCACATAGCACTAAAAAGAAATTAATTCTGTCTACCACAAAGGAGGAATCTATCTACATACCTACCTACCCACCTATTCGTATACATTATTCTATGTATTTGCTTATGTAAAACTGCAAGGCAGAATCCAAGAATTACAGTAGTCACTGTGGGCTTAGATACTTAGTCCAGTCACTATGCTAGTATACATTCCCTTGGAAAGAAAACTACATGTTCCAGTAGGCTGCAATAGATTTTCCTTTCTGCCAGAAGAAAATTTTGTCCCTCCAAGTACATCTTTTAACTTGAAGAGATAATATTTCAGGAATAATTATATCCTCCTATTTCACATTTTTTCCATCTTCTTCTATATACCCCTACCCATTCCCAAATATAGTTTAGCAAATGGCTCACTTCCTGGGTATTAAAGTATAAGTAGTCTATCTTGGGTAATTCTGTTATCACTATTAATAAAAAACATGTTTTGTTATGTTTCTTTAAGTTTCTCCAAAGAAGAAAAAGAAGACTTGTGATGACATAAAATTAATCTATCCAGTTGGTGACCAGAAGGCATATAAAGGAGTGCATGGTAATTGAATATAGGAAACACTAAGTGCTAAGTATAATCATTTAGGGAAAGATTGAAGTTAATAATAACCTAACCTCCTTTATTTAGATGAAGATAAGTCTTCTCTTTTGACAAATAACTGATATAGTGATGCTTATCAACAAATGTGTATCCTCTATAAGTTACAGAATTTAATCCCTAAAGATCTGAGTTAATATTTTGAATTTGCCATTATATATCAATTTAGAAAAATTAAATAACTCATTACTATTAAACATACAATTCAGGACACCTAAATAAATTGTAAAATATTTTTAGTGATCAAAATTATTTTAGGCTGGACATGGTGACACAAACTTGTAATCCCAGTACTTGGGAGGCTGAGATAGGAGGATCACATGTTCACGGACAGCCTCAGCAGGAAGTGAGACTCTCATCAACCTAGTGAGACCCTGTTTCCAAATAAAAAATAAAATGGAGCTGAGGGTGTGGCTGGAAGGTAGAATGCCTGAGTTCAATCATCCCCAATACCACAAAAAGATTTTAGAAAAACGAAGTGGTTCAGAAACAAAATATGTTAACACCCAAACCACTGTGAACTTTATTGAAATGTCACTATATTTATTTTCTTATACTGTCTTTTTATCTTGTCTATTATAGCCCACTATATTAGACTATGAATACAAATAACCAAAATCCACTAATAATGCACTATATAAATTGTAAGAGTATTAAAATTTAACAATATGACTCCCCTTTTACTGTCAAATTTCAAGTTAAAACTAATGTATAAGCATTGAATAACCTGGTCCTTATTGATTAAAATCTAAGGAAAATAAAGTCCAAATTTTTTCCTCCTCAGTATGCAATATGATTAGTTTCTTCAAGACTCAGAAATCTAGTAGGAACAAGGAGTGCCTTAAACTGTCTTCTACCCTCAGGATCACAGAAGTTGAATTAATTCAATTCTTAAGATTTCATTTTTAAATGTCCCATTTTAGAAGTCCAAATAGTTTTTACCACATTAACTGACTCTCTCTCTCTCTCTCTCTCTCTCTCTCTCTCTCTCTTTCTCTCTCTCTCTCTCTGTCACACACACACACACACAACCACAACTTATGATAATTCCAGCCCCATAAAACTAAATTCTTAGTTTCTAAAGCACTTATGTGATACAAAGTCATCTTCTAAAATTGTAGTGTTTAATATAGTTCAGACTGGCCTTACAGTTCTCAAAAAGTCTTTCCTCAGGAAATAATGATCCATCAAAAAAAAATTGATTTTATCTTTACTGGGATCAAACTACTATGACAATTTTCCAGAAACCAGACCTGCACATTTAATTAGTCATGGTTTAGGGGAAAATATCTGATTAAATTATAAATTGTGAAACAATGTTGATCCGTATCTGGGTGAAGGTATCTATATAGAGTTTAATTACACAAACTTTCTTTTTCTTTTTCAAAATTGTTATGTCTATTTTTAATTCATTTGCCTTTCCATATAAATTTTATAATTAGCATATCTATAGCTGTAAAAATGTAATAGAATTTTTAAGTGAAGTATATTAAATGTATAGATCAATTCAAGGAGAAAAAAAACTTCATTATACAGGGTCTTTCAATCCATAAACATAGAATAGTTAGGTAATCCTTGATTTCTGTTATGTGTTTTCTAATGTTGAGCATACAGATCCTATATATATTGGATTTTATTTCTACCTAAGTATTTTACTTTTTCATACCATTGTACATTTTTAAAAATTTTTTTCAGTTGCCCATGGCTATGTTTTTTACTATATCCTGCTGTATAATTTTATAGTGTTTGTTCTTAATTAGAATGCATATAGTTCTTCACAATCAACTATGAATAAACACTTTACCTCTTTTAAGTGAAATACAATTATCTTACTAATATGTATATCACATTATCTTTTCTCTCTTTATGTTATACTTGTATTATGCATTAATACATTTATATACATCACATATCTAGCAAGTCAATGTATTAAGTTTATCTTTAGATTGTGTGTGTGTGTGTGTGTGTGTGTGTGTGTGTGTGTGTGTGTGTCTTTAGATAACGTATTTATGAGGATTGAACCCAGGGTCATTCTACCTCTAAGTTACCCTCCTAGTCCTATTTTATTTTTTTACTTTGAAATAGGGTCTCACTAGTTAATGAGAGTCTTATTACTTGGCTGTCCTTGAACCTGCGATCCTCCTGTCTCAGCCTCCCAAGAACTGGGAATACAGGCATGCACTACCCGGCTTCAAATATGTATTTAAACAACTCAATAGGGAAAGAATAGACTACAATGTCTACTAAGACAGTTCTCATTTTTTATTTCCATTTAATTCCTGGGTTTCCAGGTACCTTTTCTGTTATTTCTTTCTTCAGCTTATAAGACTTCCTTTGGCATATCTTTTAGAACTGAATTACTTAGTTTTCCTTCATCTGAGAATGTCTTAATTTTTTCTTTACTTTTTGAAGGTTATTGTTTGCACTTGATACTGATTTGTAGGTGGGCGATTATTTTGTTTTTAAGATCTTTAAAAATGTTATTTCACTTCATTATTTTCCCTATGGTTCTGATGAAGTATCTATATCATTTTAATTGTTATTTTCTTATAAGAAATGTACTTGTTTTTCATTGAGTTATTTTCAATATTTTCAGAGGGAGTTGGTTTTTAGCAGTTTATAATGTATCTAGGTGTGGATTTTTTGTTTGTTTGTTTCCTTGCCTCTCTCTATTGGGATTTATTGAGATTCTTTAAACTGTAGGTATATCTTTTGTTAAATTTTCCTGAAATGTATCTCCCTCCCCCGTAGAGGGAACTGTCATTTAATTTTGATGATTATCATAAATACTGTTTTAAAAACATATTTACTCAGTGAATATATATCTTACAACTACATATATAGATATAGATGCATATAGAGATATATACAACCACTTATGTCATTTTAATATAAGTGAAGTAATAATGCATTCAGTCTTCTGTTACTTGATTTTTATACTCAGTATTATTTTATAACATTTTTTTCTATGTTACCTGAGATTTTGTTTCATTTATCCCATTGAGTGAATTTATCAGTTTTTATGTTCATTTTTCTGTGGATTGGAAGTATTTGGTACTATGAACAATGATGCACTGAACATTTTTGTATTTATAGATCACCTGGGGAACATGGGTAAGTCATTTTTTAGGATTCTGGGTCATCTTTATTCATAGAAATTAGCATTTCACTCTTTTCCTTTTGGGCTGATTTTCTTATGTATTAGATGAGTTTTTAGTTATATTAGACACTTACCTGTTAAATGTGTATATATATATATATAGCAAATATCTTCCAAATAGTGGCTTGTTTCTACTGTCTTTAGATATGAAAAAATTCTAAATTCTGTGTAATAAGATAACTTTTTTCTTTATAGTTTGTATATTTTGTTACTTTTATTTGAGGGTAATTTTGATGAGCTTTTTGATGTGGTAGAGACATTAAGTTTTATCTTTTGTATATTTTGTTACTATTTGAGATTAATTTGGATGAGCTTTTTTGATATGGCAGAGACATTAAGTTTTATCTTAATTGAGGAAAATATTTCCACAATTTTAATGATATCTAAAAACTTTTCTTGTGAACTATTTCAAATGTAAAAATCAAAGGATAATAACCCTTTTGTTCCTATTATCCAAATCATGTTCTTTCTTGTTTTTCTATTTCACTGAATTTTAATTGACCTTTATTATTGTCTTTCTTCCACTTAGTTAGTATTGGCAAATATGTGAAAAATCTCAAGTTCTTATGCACGGCTAATGTGTGTAGAATTGGATGATCATTTTGGAAAATGATTTGAAGTTTCATAAATGTTGAACATACTGCTGTGCATGGTGGGGTACATACTTGTAATTCCATTATTTGGGAGGCTAACAGGAAAAGTACAAGTTTGAGGTGAAAGAGTGATAACTTAGCAAGACCTTGTTTCAATATAAAAATAAAAAAGGGCTGTGGGTGTAGCTCAGACGTAGAACCTTCTGGGTTCAACCTCTAGTACTATACATACAAAAGAAGATTAAATATGGTTACTGTATGACAAGGTATTCTCTGACTAGGTATTTACACAATTGAAATGAAAAAATATGACCACACAAGATTTGTGGATGTAATTTTATAATGTTACAGAATTTTATTTATGAAAGGCCCAAGCTGGAATCAACCCAAGTGTCTATCAACTGATGAGTAGATATACAATATATATACAAAAGAGGAAAAATCTATTGGAAAATGTGATAGCAGTATGTTGACTGAAGGAAGTCAGCCCCAACCTCAAAACAAGAGTGCATATGATATTATTCCGTTTATAAAAAATTCCACAAAATGCAAACTAATCTTGAGTGAGAGGTACAGATCCATTTGGGGGATTGGAATATAGAGATTAAAAAAGGTGTGTAAGAAAACTTTTATAGGTAATTGAAATGTTACCTTGATTGTAGTGATATTTTAACTGTTATATATATATATATATATATATATATATATATATTTATATATATATATGGAGGGGTTGATTAAATAATTACATTTAAATACAATTTATTTTACATCAATTATTCTTGAATAAGGTTATTTTTTAAACTTCAGTCTTTCTCTTTCATTTACTTTTAGGATATACAACAAATGCTCTTTATCAGTCTCAAAGTAGTTTAAAGAATGTTTCAAAAAAATCAGTTTCAGCAGTATGTCATCCAGATGGACAGGATAATGGTATAGAACAAAAGGTAAACAATTAATTTTTAAAATTTTGTTTAGTGGCTATTTGTTTACTAAATTTTTACTTCTATGAGCCATATCCTTTATTATAATGTATGACACTGATTAGTTAGCAATATTGAGTTCTGTTCATGAGAACTGAAGTTTAAGTTAGTTTGGTTCTAAATGTGCTATGAAATTTAGCAGAAACAGATCCAAACAAATATTTAAAAGTATAATAATAATATTATTAAAAAAAATAATATTATTATTCACTAGTATTTATTGAGCACATGCTATTGATTAGACACTGTGCTAAGCCAGAAGGAAGGAAAACAAGGAAGTTGGGTCACATAGAATAGAAACACGAATAAGACACAGTCATTCCTCTTGAGGATTCAATAGTGCAACAGTTATAGAAAATGTTATTATAATAAAATGAGTTTGGAATGATGAATTTTACTTGGGTACTAAACAGTGTTTTCAAAAAATGTAATATTGGATTTCCTAGGGTATGAATGGATAGAGTGTATTTCTCTGAGACAAATGCCTGTAAAGTTTTTAGATTCATCCATTCAGTGCATCACCATGTCTTTAAACAAAGTGTAGAATACTAGAAGAGGAGCAAGTTTGTACAATGCCTGCTTATTGAAATCAGCTTTGAGCTGACACTGAGACTTTGTGGAAGGTATCCCAGGAGGTTGACAGTATATATTATCCTTGACACAACTATTATGAGAGATTTAGGGGAAGAAGGAGGAAAAACATGTAGATTCATTTGGTTGACTGATAGGAGACAAAATATATTTCAGAAGGACAATTCCTCATTACTGTTTTTCTCTTTAATGTTGTACATACAGAGAGATGGAGCAGTAACTAAAAAATCAAGTATTTTTGATGAGAAAGGTAAGAAATTGGAAAACATCCATTATTGTTCCATTATTAAATACATAGTTATAGTTTCATTATGTTGTTTTTAAATTGTTCACCTAGATATAAAAAGTATGCTTATTTTTAAAATAAGATGATATAAAATTATTTATAAGTGTAGGTAATATGTTAGGCCATCTTTTTAAGTTATTATTGGGTGAATACATCTTTTTCTACATTTTGTGAAATACAGAACAATTAAGAGTCCCTACTGTGGCTGTTTGTAGTAGTAGGTAATTAAGTTATTGACATACAACAGTACACACAATTTCCTAAAGAATGTCCCCATACTCTACTACCATCAATTCTCAGCTAACAATACATCTAGTTTGCCATTTCTCCTTACATGAAATATACTTTACTTAAAAATTTGGGACCGTGTTAGATTTCTGCAAGTCATTAAAATTACTCTCATGCATATCCTACATACACACACAGGAAATACAATTCATCTTCATATGGTGGCTAGTGACCACCTCAAACTCAACATAAACTAAATTCATCACCTTCACAAATCTCTTATTTCTACCCAGATACAAAACCTGAGTTATATTTGACTCTTCCTTTTTTTCCTTACATTTAAAAGTTGCCACTTCTATTTAACCCACTTTCATTCTCACTACATTTATCTGATTCCTCCATTTTTGACTATTGCAATAATTTTCCTCTAATCACATCTTCTTTGTAATCCACTGTGCATTTTGCTGTGAAAATGATCTCTTAAAATACAGCTATGTTTACTCCCCTGTGCAAACCATGCATTGTTTTTCATTTCATTGCCTGCTGAATGAAATGTAGATAGTTAATCCTGGCAGTGGGGTGTGGTTAGTTTTATAAGATTAAGCTGGTATAATAGAGTCAGAAGTTAAGGATTTCAAACTTATCTTTGAAGGAAATGGGAAGGCACTAAAATTTTAAGCAATTATGCATCAAAGTAGTCATGTTGTGGCAGCTTGGAGAGAAGATTTGGGGGCAAAACTATAAATTAATATTTACCCTCATTCCTGCAATATTATCTTCTCATATGTAAAGGAATCTATTATTCTCAAGGAGCTATAAACCTGTCAACTCGAGGTTCAGTTGTTTCAGCTCAAACTTCACCCACCAGAAATGTTAAGAGAGCTTCACAGTCTTATATGGATGCTTCAAAAGAAGAGGTATGTAACATTTCTCTTGCTCCAGATACAAAGATTACATGAGATATGAGCTTGTGGTGATCATTGGTATACGAAAATGTCATTCTTTCACCGTACAGAACAGCTTTATTTATTGAAACTAATCGTACCACAATAAAAGTTATAATTCTAGGAGAGTCTACCTAACTATAAGCCACAAGATGGTAGTTTATAACACATATCATAGTCTTAAAAGGATTCAAATTGGGTCTCGTTGGCTGGATTTCTACTAGTACTCATTTAGTACTTTTTGACCAGTAATCAATTACCTGCTGTTAGAAAGTTATCAGCAAAGATTTAGGGTACATCCTTTGCATGTAAAGTAGATTTTCTCTGTGGGTTGTCAATTTGTTATTAGTGGACTCAAATCTATATCCTTGCTTCCATTATTAGCATAGTGTCAACTGGTTCACTGTGCTAAGAAGTTAACATGGTTTGAAAAAGATTTCAATAAACTAGAGACTTACTAAATTATTTCCAAATAAAATCATAGTTGGAGTAAAAGGTGACATTATTCTCTTGGTCTTACAATACTTAATATTTAATAGATTAAATTTTGTAGAATTCCTGAAATGTAGTATTGTTACCATACTATGCTTCTCTATAGTTCAGTTTTATTATAAATAAGTATTTACTGCCTAGTTCACTGTTCTCCTATGTCAGTAACCACATGAAGTATGCTAAAAAATAAGGAAGGAAGGAACGAAGGGAGGGAGAGAGGGAGGGAGGGAAGTAGGAAGAAATTTCTTATCTGGGCATGGTGGGAGCACTTCTGTAATACCAGTACTTGGGTGGCTGAGACAGGAAGATTGCAAGCTGAAAGCCAGCCAACTTTGTGAGACTCTGTTTCCAAATAAAAAGTAAAATAGGGCTGGGAGTGTAGCTCAAGTTAGCATCCCCTTGGGTTCCATCCCCAGCACACCACACACACACACACACACACACACACACACACACACACACACACACAAATTTCTTAATAATACTGAAATTCATAATAGTCATATTGCCTAACATATTTCAAAGATTATGTCTTTAACTTTAAAAAAGAGGAAAATACCATTATAAATTATGACTAAAGCTTATTATTCACCTTTTTGGGGTAATGTATTATGAACTAGCTATCTGTATTAATCTCATGTGGTACCAGATGTTCACAGATACCTAATGTATTATGATAAACAGAACAAGTATTTTTATTGTTAAGTATTAAAACATATGTTCCAACATGTTTACACAGCCTACCATTTTCAGAAAATGTATTACTTGTAGCCTGTTTTCAACTTTCATACTTGGAGAAAAAGAAATTGATTTTAATAGATCTGCTTCCTAGAGCTGTTCAAATTCCTAGAAGGGTCTAGAGAGCCATCCTAATACACTGAGAGAATCTGTTGTCTGCCTTCTTGCTGTACTCTCAAGGATACACTTTATAAGATTGGCCTTTGGCTACTGTCTGGGAGCTTAACCAGGAAAAAAGTTTTACTTTCCCTATACCTAAATTACCCAAACAATTTTATTTTTGCTGAATACCTGTTCTTCTGGGAATCTGGAATTTTGGAATTCGCTAAGAGAATGTCTACATGACCAGCTTTCAATAATAACATTGAGTACTGAATGTTTTATAGTTTTCCCTGTGTAGAAACATTGCTCATTTGTTATTTTATCTTTTATTAGTAGAGAAAAACACTTTCTTTTTTTTCCCCAAGAAAACACTTTCAAGTGTGGCTTCTTACATGAGAGAGGAGAGAAGGGAGAGAGAGAGAGAATGAGAATGAATGAATAAGGAAGACTGTGCATGGGTTTCTCCAGACTCAGCCTGTATCTTTGTCCCTTACTACTCTATTGTTTATCACTTCTAACTATAATAAATCTTAGATGTGAGTACAACTATATGCTGAGTCTTAGTCTTAGCAAACCATCAAATGTGTGGATGGTCTTGTGGACACTCTCTAATGCAGCTATGAACTTTTGAATTCCATAGATAATAAATGCATATAAACATAATAAAATATGTACTTTTTAATAAATTGACATTTAAGAAAAACTTTTTTTTAGAAAATTTAAAATTTTTAATAAATGTGCTTTGTTCACAAAATGTGAGAAAATACAACAAATACAAACAAAAGTTTTAAGAAAAACTTTTAAATCTTAAATTTCTGTATTTTAAATATAAAAATAATAGTTGTTCAAATTCTGGAAAAAAATTCTTACAAGATCTGTTTGTGTTGTTGATAATGTAGAAGGACATAAATGCTGATTGTAATGAAAGACCAGCCAAGAGATTAAGCTACATGTCTGAACCAGGTAAACACTAGCAACAGTTATTGAGTAAATTATTAGTCTATTAACTTACTCTTACTAGTCTATTAACTTACTCTTTCTACTAACACTTATTGTTCTCTTGCAATATGCTAGGTCATAAGAGAAAATAGCCATGATTCTTATCCAGAGCTGTTACTGTGTAATGGGGAGATAGTCATGTCAAAACCATAACCCAATATTATAAGTACAGTGAAGAAAGTAGTTATATAGGCAATGCTTACATCGATTTAGGGTCATCAGAGAAACCTTTACAGATAATAACAAACTTGAGACATGAAGGATGAATTTTCTATTTTCTTATCTTTTATTTTTATTGAGTTAATACTAATGTTGGCAAATAAAATTGAAAAACAATTGTTAAAGTTTTGTGCTCATATTCTTATATTCATTGTTTTCCTGCTTATACAGCAACTTCTTCCCCAAACTCTGAGATATAGCTTACAATTAAAAAAATGTATATGTTTCACCTGAATGGTGGCTCATGCTTGTTTCAAAATAAAAATAAAACAGTGCTGGGGGGAGGCAGCTCAGAAGTAGAATTTTTCTGAGATCAATCCCTACTACCACAAAATATATATATATTTAAGATATACAAGTTGATAACTTGATATATGTATACATTGCAAATACTTACCACAATCAAGCCAGTTAACACATTCATCTACTCGCATGGTTATAGTGATGCCTGTGGTCAGGACTTTTAAGATCTACTCTCTTGGTCACTTGAAAGAATACAGTACAATACCATTTCTTGTAGTCACATTGTACATTAAATCTTTAATACTTATTTAATCTTGCATAATTAAAACAGTACATTTGACCAAAATCCCCCTTCCTCCTCCTCCTCCCAGGTAACCACCATTCTATTCTGTTTTTATGAAGTTGATATTTTTATATTCCATATATAAGTGATATCATGCAGTATTATGGTTTGGAACTGAAACATCCCCCAAAGTCTTGTGTGTTCAGAGGCGAAACTCTTGAGAAGTGATTGAATGGTACAATCATGTGGGCTCTGACCTCAGTAGTAGATTAATCCAGTGATGGTTGAATAGGACTACCAGGAGAAATGACCTAAATGGAGGAAGTAGATCACTGGGGACATGTCCTGGGAGGAGGGTTCATCTCCTCCCCCAACTCCTCTCTCTCTCTTTTCTCCTCTCTCTCCTCTCTCCTCTCTCCTCTATCCCTCCCTCCCCCTCTCCCTCCCTCCTTCCCTCGCTGTCATGAGGTGAGTAGCTTTCTTCTACCATCCCCTTCTACCATGATGTTCTACTTCACATCAAGTCCAAAGCTATGGAACTGGCCAACCATGAACTGAAACCTCTGAAACTGTGAGCCTAAATAAATCCTTCCTCCTTTAAGTTGTTTATGCCAAGTGTTTTGGTCACAGCAAGAAAAAGCTGACTAACACCTGCAGCATTTGTCATACTGCACATTTGGCTTGTTTCGCTTAGCATAATGTCCTCTGGATTCATCCATGTAACTGCAAATTTCAGGTTTTCCTTCTTTTTCAAGGCTGAGTAGTATTCCATTGTATTTATCTGTCTATCTCTCTAGACAGACAGACAAACATATAGATAGATCTGTCTTTTGACATACAGTAATGTGTCAGTATCCACAAGTTCTACATCTGCAAATGCAAATAACTCTGGATTGTGTACTAGGTAGTAAGGCCTATGACGGTTGTATCAATACTCAAATCTATAGATGTTTTTGTTGTAAATATTCCCTAAATAACACATGATAACAGCTGTTTAGATAACTAATATACTGATACTACTTATATTATGTATTCATAAAGTTTATAGTAGAGGTTCATAGGTTATGTGCAAAGGCTATGCCATTTTATATAAGGGGCAGGAACATTCATGGATTTTGGTATCTTCCAAGGTCCCACTCTGCAGGTAACCAAAGGATGACTCTATGTACCGATTTTCTTTAAATACTCATCCATCCACAGATGTTTAGGTTTGTTTTAGACCATATTTGTTGCTATAACAAAGTGCCTGAGTTGGGTTTATATAAAGCAAAATTTATGTAGCTCACAATGTTGGAGGCTGAACAGTCATAACTGGGCAGCCATATCTGTTTAGCCTCATGGTCAATGGCACCTCAGTGACAGAAACAAAGGCCAAAGAGATCACATGGAGAAACAGGAAGCCAGAGAGATCCAGGGGCCAGGCAAGCTCTTTATATAATGTGTTCTTTCATGGGAAGTGACTGGGGTTTCGTGAGGCTCCTTCTGAGTGCATTGCATGCAATGACTTAATCAGCCTCCATTGATCCCCACCTTTAAACTTTCACCACCTGTCAACACCAAACTCTGAGGATCAAGCTTCTGGAATATGAATTTTTGGAAGATACACTCAAACTGTACCTAAATTGTAGCAAGATTGTTTCTATATCTTTGTTTTTGTGAATAGTGCTGCAAAAAACAGAGGAGTGCAAATATCTTCTCAACACACTGCTTTCATTTGCTTTGGATATATACATACAAATGTGGGATTTCTCAGATATAAAGTAGGTCTGTTTCAGTTCTTTAAAGATGACTACATAGTGAGGATATAGCTCTTTGGGATCCTATATATTTTTAGGAGTTCCCCATTTGGTTTCCCATCTTTCTTGAACCAAATATATTGTTTTCAATCTCCCAAACATAAATTAAGTTTCCAGGTAGAGGAAGGCAACAACTTCAACATTTGCTTTAATACTCTAGTTTTGTTTTTCCACAAGTGTTTTCTTTTTTATCTTTAGGAAGTTCTCTTACCTCCTTGAAAGCTTAGCTCTTTTTGAGAACATGGTTTTAGTCTTCTAAGCAAAAATTTTAAAAGACATTTCTGTCATATTGATAGAACACATGTAATTTTTTGTTTTAAGATTAGCATTTTCTTCCTACTTGATTTCTCATTTCTGTGCAATCTCAGTTACTTCCTCTCCAAAGTGGAATACACACAAACATATTTATACAAACAAACTTCAGAAAGGTTCATATGATTTAAGGCTTTTGATATACATTATTGCTAACTACTCATTATTCATTCTTAGAGAAAAAACAATTACCAATTAAACTTGACTAATTACTATTACAGCTTTTCTCTGACCAGAGCATTCTACTTGTCTGATACTTTTATGCATAGTTGGCATATACAGATTCACAACAACCCAAACCAGTAAACATATTCTATATAAAAAACTTTCTATGTAGTACAGAAAAAAATTGCACAAGTTTTTACAAATGATTAGCCCTGTGTGATCCTTGGCGTGATAAAAAGGGTCTCTGGGGCTTACTCTTCTTTCTTGGAGGTGGGAGGGAAGGAGCAAGGTATCGTCCTGCTCTTCATTTGTATTTTGGTCCCAAAATGTAAATACAATTTTTCTATGTTACTTTTTTGTGGTAACTACCAAGATGAATATTTTAATTAGATAAGTTATACAAAAAGGAAAATCCCATGTCTAAATTAAAAAAAAAAAAAAAAAAACTTTCTATGTCATCTATGTCCAGAATATTTACAAAATCAAGAACAAAGTCTTGCAATATTATATACAAAGCAAGTTAGATGATATTTCAATAGGAAGAGATAAATTACAGATTAATGAATAAATACTAAAGAAACACATAAATCAAATAAATATTCAGTGGTGTTATTGAGTGCTTGCTATGTTTTGTACTGATGATATGTCAGTGAAATTATATACAGTAGTCAATGAGGAATACATAAGAGTAGACATAATGAGTTGTACAATATAAGCATATTTTAAATTATTTCAAGCACTTTGTGGGCACAGGAGAAAAGGGTATTTATCTAATTTTGGTAGGTTCATGGAAGGCTTTCAAGAGGAGTTAAGTCAAGTTTAATGAGACTTTAAAAGTTAAAAGAGTGCACAGTTTTCTCCAAAGGAAATGGTAAAAGCAATGGCAGAGAGGCATACACCAGTATTTAAAAGATTGCAATTCATTCTGTGTCTCTGGACTATAGAATACATATGAAAGACCAGCCATAACCACTGGAGAAGTAGACAGTGATGTCTACCTGTTAAAATATATCTTACACCTTTCTAAGGGGTTTGGATTTTACAATGGAGAGTCCCTAAAGCTTGTAAACAAAACAGTGACAGCAGAACATAAAGACTCAATAGAGGACATATTTACCATTGAACACGTTGCTGAGGATGGGTACAAATTATAATTTTCTTTTCCTGATGTCTAGGACCTCAGACTCGTGCTGCAGCCCCTGGCATTTTTTCTTCTCCTGTTTACTCAACTACGTAAGTAACTAAAAATTAATGTGTAGTCATGAATTAATATTTTAATAATTACATGAGATTTCTGTTCATGAAACCTCCCTTTTTGTAGATCTACTTCGATTTAATGTAACTTCATTTTTTGCAAATGTTCAGAAGTAAGCTTAAATTGTACACAAATAATGTTTTTTTCTGCTTTTTCTATTTATGCTTATACACCCTATATTTCATGTATTTGTGCTCTCCCCTTTCTCTCCTGGTAGCTTCCCATGATCTGGATTGTTTTTTCTTTCTCTCCATAAACACATTTGAAATTCCTTAAGCCTTTTGAGATTATTAGCTTCGTAAGGATAGGGAAATAATTTGCCATAAAATATCAATGAATTAATCAGTTATTCCATTCTTAAAAACTATTTGCATTGTAATCCAGAATGATAATAATCTCTAAAGATATAAATTGCAGAACCTTGGGAGAGATATTTTGAAGCCCTGGGGATTTTTTATTCCTCAAACTTTGGTGACCATCTTGAGAAGAGGGAAAAACATACTTATTTAATACCCAATCTACAAACCAAATGAGGTTTAAGATAAATTCCATAAGCCCTGGATTCTTACTCTGTGGCTGGGAAAATTAAGTCTATGGTGGCAGATGCTGTTGACAAAATCAGACTAGGCTTTCTGGACAAAAAAAAAAATCAATTTAGGACTGAAGGACATTGGTTTATGTGGCTTTTTGAGTGTTCATAGAATATATAACACTATAATAAATGCAAAAGAAAATAAACTAATTCAACTCAAAGCAAAACACCAGGGAGGAAGAATGATGACCATGTATAGACAATGACCATTTTTATTTTTATTAAATACAGTCTTATTTATTAGAAATACAAATACCCGCCTCTTTTGAAAAAGTATTCGAGGAGTCTCATAATGAAGTCTCAGTTTCTGCATTGTCATCTTCCTTCCTCAAGAATACAGAATTACAGAATCACTTGAACCTTTCAGATCAGAGGAAATAATTTCATTGAAAATCATGACTTAGCTAAAAATGAAGAATTCTTCATATGATATAGATCTTTTTCCTCACTGCTCCTAAATTAATTAACAGAGATGTGATTCTTTTAACTTCACATCTACCTAGGCTAGCATCGGATTAGAGTACAGACAACACAGCTAACAATACTGTCTACAATGGCTCTGTTTATCACATGTAGGCCACATTCATCTGGTATAGATTAAACTACGGTTTTATGACAGTTTCCTGTGGAATCCTCACAGTTCCTTTGCGTCACTACCTTTCTTCCTTACCTCTCTTTGCTTAGTTTTCTGGTTTTTTAATGTTAACTCAAAAGACATACATAAAGGTTTATAAACTGTAAGTGAAAATTCATGACCAAGGGAATGAAGACAAAGAAAATATGATAGCAGTGGGGCAGACAACATTACAATTTTTTAAATACTACACTGAGATAATGAGTAAGTTTGTATTATTTGCAGGCAAGGTGTAAGGAGTAATAGATTGAAGAAGCCAGTAAGTCTGGTGCCCCAAAGACTGTGTTTAGAAACTTGTAATTTATTTACTGAGTAACAGTCTGATGGTTTGTAAGGGAAATCTTATGGTCAAATTAGGATACATAATGAATAACTCTGACATCAATATATAAGAAAAATTGAAGGCAAGAAACTGAGAATTAATTCTAGAAGTCTACTACTGGCCTGCACAAAGCCTTCATTTGGGATTAGAAATAAGTACAGACAGATCCAAAATACTTTAAATGAAAATGTTTTTATCAAATATTTATTAAGAACTCACTATGTTCTAAAAATAATGCTACATGTTGGGCAGATACAAAGAGATACAGCCCACCATGATTACAGGGTATTTATTATTCGTCAAGGATAGCATGAGGCTGGAGAGGGGAAGTGAAAATAGAGCACATTAAAGCATCACAAAACTCACTATTCCTACCTGTGTTCCCCATCTTTCTTAAATACGTTCTGGAATGCTGCAAGTCTTTGGCTAGTTCCTAGAATTCTGGAAATTATGAATCTGACCATATTTACTAGTACCCATTGCTTTTACGAAAGAGTAAATTTTGGGAGGTAATTTGCCATTTTTTTTTAATTCCAAGATTTATCTTGTCGTGTGTGTGTGTGTGTGTGTGTGTGTGTGTGTGTGTGTGTGTGTGTGTGTGTTGCAGGGGTCATTTTTCAGTGCTGGGGATCTAACTCAGGGCCTCTTGCCTACTATAAAAGGGCTCTACCACTGAGCTACACCCTCAGCCCAACAATTGTTTTCAGTACTCTTCAAAGAAGCTTTCTCAGTTATTTGGTTAATTTTGTATGTGGGTCTTTGCTCCTATTTGGGTCTATATGTATGCTTTTGGGAGCAAAAAGCCTTTTGGAAACAGGTATCAGTGAATACATAGAACTTCCTTTGTGGAATAATGTGAAAAGAACAGAGAAATGAATCTGAGAGATAGTTTGTAGAATACCTAAAATAAAGTGTAGAAACTGGAGTTGACTTGACAAATCAGACTGCCACCCACAAAAAAAAAAAAAAAAAAAAAAAAAGAGGACAAAAGACAGAGAACATGTCACTGACATCAGCTTTCATTCTCAGGTTCCATATTGCAAAAACATCCAAGTATAAGAGTAGACTGTTGTTACCAAGCCCAGTTCTTTTTTACTCAGCCTTCTGAGTAACTTGGAGTCCAGACTTTTGCCACCATGACCACATCTCAGGCTCAGTCTCTGAACTGTAGTAACTAGTGAGGTTTTCTTTTTCTGCCAATATTTAAGATATAATATTCAGTCTAACTTTTCTCAAAATTAAATTTTAGACTTTGGGAAAAAATTTAATAAATCACATGTGTAAAAAAATGAAAAAAATAAGGAGTGCCTATTTTCCTTTAAGAAAGTAGTAAGGACATAAGAAAATAACCTATCTTGGCATAAATATATGAAAATAAATCAGAACTTCAGTTTTAAACTGCTTTTATAAATATTTTGCCTTTATATCATTTTATGACTGAGTTATTTGTTACAATTCAGAAAACTATGTTTGATGTCATTAGCCTGTGATGATAAATCTCATAGAACACATGATAGTATATTGTCGTACACATAAAATGAATGCATCTAATATACTAGAATTGAATATAGCTAGAAATTCATGATTTTTAATTCTAATTATCAAATAATCATTCACATGGTCTTCTCCTACTATGAGATGTGGGGAAAAAGTGGTAGTACCATGAGATTTAAAAGGGTGACTCAACAGTTATCAGAAAGCTCTATCATGCCTATTAGCAGAACAGAAGGAATTATCCTCTCCCTTCCCTCCAATCCTATGAGAAACACAAAGTAGGCAAAGCTGAGATGTGTCTGAAGTACAACTATCAGATATGTATATTATTTATGTAGCGGCTATAATCTTACTTCCTTTAGTACTAAAGTACATTTCTGAATCCAGAGACCAGTATATAAGGAGAGGGTGAAATAAGGGGATTGTACAAAAAGTGTATTCTTTATTTTGAAGGCCTACAGGTAACCTCTTAGATATAAAAGAAAATAATTGAAATATTAGAAAATTTGGAAATATTTTAATAATGTTTTCATTCTAATAACTATATGATCAATCTTTCTTGGCTTTACAGACAACAGAATCTTCTACAAAATTGCTTGCAAGAAAAAGTATGTACATTAAAATTCACTGATATAGCAGCATATTAATTATAATTTTAATGTGATGTTAGAAAAAATTGTAAAATAGGTAACCAAGATTCATGTGTTGATATTTGTCACTCTTTCCTCTTTGCCCTTCTGTTTTCTTTTAGGCTTACATCCAATTAATTCTTAGATTTGGCAGTGGTCCAAAGTGGTAATCAAAATATAGTGTTGGCCCTTCAGGAAGGAGTCCCATAGATATAGAATGGGGAACATTAGAAACTTGGCCTTCATAGGATAACATCGAATACCACAAACTATCTACAAAGCATGGTTTGACAGACCTTGGCATGAACTTGGTAGCACATGAACCAGGGTGGCTGCATTTGTCTCCAGTATTTTTCACTTGATCTTAGCAAAAAGGCCAAGAAGCGATGTCTCCAATATTTTTCAGTGGAAGGAACCTGACCAACTGAGGTCATGTAAAAAGGCACCTGTTCACTTATGAGCTAAGACTTGGTCAAATGGACAGAGATAAGATGGTATGGTTGTATAAGGCACAATTCTGGGTCCAGATAGATCCATGGAAAGACAAAGATATTGGAGAACAACACATACTTTGACAAACTATTTCACATAGACAACTACTCAGTTCATAGAATATGCAGCAAACACAAAAGTTCTCATTTTCTCAATTTAATGCCATAAACAAAAGAAATTGAAAAATAGGATTCTATTTACCTCATTTCACCACATATAAAACATTAGGAATATTCTTCTTTCTTAAATTAAAGTTTGAAGCTCTCCCATACCTGGCTTGGGAGTAATAATGTATGCCTAACACCGGGTGTGGTGACACATGCTTGTAATCCCAGTACTTGGGAGGATGAGACAGAATGATCTCAGGTTTGTGGTCAGCCTCAGCTACTTAGAGAGGCCCTCTGCAACTTAGTGAGACCCTGTTTCAAAATAAAGAATAAAAGATAGGGCTGGAGGTGTAGGTCGGAGGTAGAATGCCTCTGAGTTCAATCCCAGTACCACAAAATAAATAAATAAATAAATAAATAAATAAATAAATAAATAAATAAATAAATAAATGAATAAATAAATAAATAAATAAGTAAATAAATAAAAATAATGTATGTCTGTTCATTATCTTTGTTGGTAATAATTTATAATATATATACATGTACATATGGTCTTAGTTTACATGTTATATATTTATAGTTGATTTTGAATAATTATTTTTTCAAGGTTTAGGTTGTATTAAAAATATTGAGAACTATTGATTTAGAGCACATTGTTATAAAACAAGTATTTAGCAATATATACTGTTATCCTCCCCCCAAAAAGTTTGTCAAACCACCAGCCACTCTGTAAAATTAGTGAAAAAACTATTAAAATTTTTGAAGATTAGAGCTGAATAAAATGAGCTTTCCTAGGGTCTGCCCTGAAAGTTCTCAAATGGATTAGGAGAGAGGTTGCTCTTAGATATTATTTTTTTTAATGTTGCCCTGAGACACAATTTCATACTCACTTAGGCACTACTTTGTGTGTGAATTAGCCCCATTACAGAAATCATATTATTTAATCTGGTGCTTATATACCAGCCTTTCAGTTTTGTTGCCATTACTTTGCTTGTATCTTCTCAGTTTTATAGGTTGTAACAATGTAACAAGGTTCTTTATTATAAGAAAGATGACCTTTAAAAGCCTAAATTTTGTACACAGTAAATAAGTATAGGTTTACTTAATCATATAGATACATTGTGTTTCTATCTTGGTCCAATTTTAATCTGTGGCAGCAACATTAACCCCTAACAAAATCGGTCATTCAAGTCTGGCTTCTGGCCTTTTCTAGTTTAAACTGAAGAATATTTCTTTTTTTTTTTTTTTTTTGGTTTTTTTTGGCGGTACTGGGGATTGAACTCAGGGGCATTCTACCTCCGAGCTATACCCCCAGCCCCATTTTTTATTCTTTATTTTGAAACCGGGTCTCACTAAGTTGCGGAGTGCCTCACTAGGTAGCTGAGGCTGGCCGCCCGGATCCTCTGGTCTCAGCCTCCCGAATGCTGGGATTACAAGCGTGCGCCACCACGCCCGGCTAGCTGAAGAATATTTCAACATTGCTACCCTTGCTCAGCCCTCCTTTCTCTTTGTTCTAGCCTTTCCCTTATTTTCTATGTAAATTAACTTTTTCCTTCACTTACTTGATCATCTGTTTTCTGCTTTCACATCTAAAAGTTTGCACTGATATTCTTTTTGCGTACAAAGCCATTTATCAAATAGTTCCTAACAGTTGTTCCATATTTATGCAGACCACATATTCACCTTTGCAATGGGAAAGAGGATAAAAATAGGAGGGCTTATTTTCGTGTGTGTGTGTGTGTGTGTGTGTGTGTGTGTGTGTGTGTGTGTTGTTACTGGGGATTGAACCCAGGGGGTTCTACCACTGAGCTATGCTCCCAGCTCTTTTTATTTTAAAACAGGGTCTTATTAAATTACCATGCACTGACCTTGAACCTGTCTGTGATCATCCTGTCTCAGCCTCCCCAAAATGGGATTACAAGTGTGTACCACTCTGCATGACTAAACATGACTTATTTTACATTGTCACATCCCTGCTAGACAGATAGATAGATACATCTGAAGGCATGAAAATATTTTGAGTACATCTGTTTGGACAAATAGAAATAATTTTATTTTTTTTCAAGTAGTAAGTTTATAAGCACCACAGTTCATTTTGCTAAAATAATTGAATGATATGTGCCTAGGTAGCAATTTGTTGGGCTTTTCCCCCCCCACAAAAATGTCATTTATCTAAGCACTGAATTATAGGAAAAAAGTTCTGAAAAGCTTCTGAAAGAATGTGAATAAAGTTAAATATTACCCATAAAATATTTATCTGCAGCACAGTATAAGCCTACTTAAAATCAATCTGAAATTCTAAATAAATTTTTACTATGCTTTCTTCATAAACTACAGGGTATTCCAGCTGTGCATTGTTTGATATAAAAAAAATTAAATGTTTCTCTCTGTCCCCCAAATATTGAGTAAATCATTACATAATTTTTCTTTTTATTCCTGCTCATTTCCTTTTCAGGTAACTTCTGAAGAACTGAATAGTATAATTCAGAATGTAATGACCTGGGTTGTGGCTACAGTGACCAGTATATTATACCCAGCCATTACAAAGTATGAAGAAAGGTTACAAAATAGTACTTACCCAGTGTCTGAAGACTCCGTCCTTTCCTCAGATAGTTCAAGTTTCTGTAGCACATGCAGTGAAGCGTTTACATATGGAAGCTATACAACCGCAACTACAAAAACATTCCAGACAGAGCCTTGTACATTTGCTGCTGACATGTCAATAAGGAGACAAACCACTCCTCTAAAACCTCCTTCTGCCCATGTGGAAAAAACAGTTGTGGGGAAAACATATCTCAGGAAAGGACAATCTATAACCTCTGAACTCAAATATAACAAAGCCAGGTTTATATACCCATACCCTAAGCTCAGAAGTAGTAAATCAGATAGTCATATTTTAGCATCATTTGAAACAAGCACAAAAATATCTAAAGATGCTACCACAGAAACAGAAAGTTTGGGAAGCATATTGGTTTGTGATAAAAAATCAAAAGCCATGGATGAGATAAAGAAATTAAAGAATGTTTTTGTTAACTTTAAATGTCATCTGAAAGGGGAAACTGAACTGATTTTAGAAAGCATTTTTCAAGAAATAATGTCTGACTTAACCCAGGCCATTCCCTGTCTTTCTTCTGTTACTGCTGAAGTTTTTGTTGACCAGTGTGAGTCTGAAAAAGAAGACTTGCTCTCCAATGTTGATATTTGCTCCGTAGCTTCTGAAATTGTGGAAAATATGCTGGAGAAGCTAGAATATGCAGTTGAGAAAAAATGTGTTGAAATATTTTCACAAGAAGACTTGTCAGTAGACATTAAACCAATTTCATCAGCCAGTGGGGAGTATTTCATATCATCAAATGGAAAACCTTCAGAAGATTCATTGCCTTCTACTTTGGAACCCATGTCTGATATTCCTGAAGATATGTGTGATATTGCAGAAGATATGGTCCATACCATTTTAGAAAAGCTGAGGACTATTGCATCTTATAAGCAAAATGAACTTCCTCTTGAAGATACAACTAAACTTTCCTATCAGCAACATAAGACCGATCCTACTTACACAGTCCTTCAAAGAGCTAGCAAAAATAAATCTAGTTCTGAGCCTGATGCAGCTAATGTAATTGTCAAAGAAGAAATACAAAACTTAATATCAAATATTTTCTCCCAGTCCTCTTTGGTTGGCCATATAGAAGAAGCCATCAGCACTATACTAGGTTATGTACAAACTGAACTTAATAGTGAGAGACTTATTGCCTCTGAAGACACAGTAGAACTCCTTCAGCTACTTGATGATATATTCACTCAGCTCCATCAGAAACCAGTAAAAGGAGGTGTTCAAAAGAGTAGACAACCTAGACCGAGAAATCTTTATGACACTGAGGAAAAGTATAGACTTTCTGGCACTAAAGTATCTAGTGGTCCTAAGTCTAAAAGACCACTTCCACCTGTTAATGTCCCAGGCATGGTCCTTTATTCTGAAGATGATAGTGAAGAAATAGATGACATTGTAAAAAATGCACTTGATTTATCCTTCAAACATGAAAAAGCAAGATTACAAGAACAGGTTCCCAATAATTGGTCTACAAAGGGAAACACTTGTTTTGGACACAAAAGAAATAGTAAGCCACATTCAAAGCCTGCTTCTCGAAACAAAGTGGCATTTGATGATTGGGAATTAAAGACTGAACTAGGATCTCTTAATGAAGGCATGGTACAGGAAAAACCTTGCTTGGATAAAGACACTTCAGTTTTCAGCCAGTACCAAAAGCATCAAATACAAAAGGCTTCAGAGAACATAATTAAATGTATTTTAACAGAAATGTGCAAGGATGTATCTTCTGTTTCTCCTGGTCACCTAGGCAGAAAAATTGGCAAAGAAACTTCAGTTCTTATTTCAGAAGAATCTCAAAGATTGTCACACCAAGAATGGATGGACCAGATATTTTCTGTGTCAGAAATTAGTGCAGTGGCTAAAGAAATAGCAGATTCTGTTTTAAATATACTTCATAAGGCATCAAGCCACATTCCTAATACCATTAAAAGACCTATTTCACCATCAATTCATCAAATTTTTCTAGATAATTGTGACACTCCCCACAAAGTCAAAGAAGCACCAAAGAAAAAAACATTAAAAATATGGTTTGATAGTGAAAAGAAAATGAAATATTTATCTTCACTTGATGTAGATCCTGCAAAGCCTTCCTGGTTACAATCTGGATGTGCAGATGACATTAACGATAAGATCATTAATACTGTTTTTAAAAGACTGAAGTTATTTGTTTGTCCAAAATTGCAAATGGGCTTCAAACCTTCACTTGCCCAACAATCTTTATTGCAATCTCAACTGAGTACCTACACAGCTAAAGTAGTAAACATTGTTTTGCATGCTGTCCAAAATGAACTAGAATTCATTAAGAAAAAAGCACATCTTAGGAAGGTAGCACATACTGAGTCCCTTTCAAGTAAAGGGTTTTTTACTGATAGTGATAAATCAGATTCTCTCATCTCAGATCTTGATGATGACATTATGGCAAGTCCATTACTAACGTGTATTTGTGAGATGTTATCAACTAGAAATGAAGATGAAGGGAATCTTTTACTCCCTTCAGATACGCCAAGGCTTGCAACTTTATATGAATCTGACAATATGGATAAGCAAAACGTTCTGCCAACTAGACAGGATAAAAAATCTTTTCGCAAATCATTGGCCACTCCTTGTATTCGCCATAGTGTCATTAATGGAAAAGACCTCAAAGAGAATGCCAAATTGCAAGTGTTAGATCAAATTGGAGAAACACTACATGAAATGTTAAGCAAGGTCATAGGTTCATATCCTAACTCTCAGCCATCTTGTAGTCAGCAAAACAGAGAGAAGTCAAACAATGATCAGCAAATACCTATTGCACTGAAGTCTAATATTCAGCTCATTTCCAAAACAATTTTGGAGCATATCCTTGCAAAATTATGTAGTGTAGACATGGAAACCAGTGTTGCAAGTTCTGGCTTTACAGCTGCTTCAGAATCTTCTGACATTAACAGCCTATCATTTGCTTCAATTATTGAGGAAATGGCCAAATGCACCAATGCAATCTCCAGCATAATTTCCAGGATGAAGCAGAATAATAATAAAGAGAAGACCAAAAACAAAGCAAAAAGTATTTTCCCTATGTCTTCCAAAACAGAGAACTCAAAAGCAATTCACCCAAATAAACTGGAAGCTGTAACTTCAGATATTTTCAATACAGTTTTTGCTAAACTGGAAGGGTTTGCCAATGGAAATTTAGAAACTCTGAGTGTTACAAATGATGACAATGAAAAAGGCAATAGAAAGGACTGGGAACGTGAATGTACCAGTGCTTACACAGATACACACGAAGAACCATTGCAGTCTGCTTTATACATGCATGCAAAGAAGGTGTCAAGTGCTCTTTTAAAGGCCATTCAAACAGAATTAAATGAGAACTCATCAGATTTGAAGGCAAAGGTTAAAAAGCCACCACCAGAAACACAAATGCTTACAAATATAATTGATTTGATTTTAGATGTAGTATCTTCAGATATGTTTAATGAAACTGATACTGAAAACAGAGACATTGAAACTTATCACTACCGGCCAACTTATGGAAATTTTCTTCCTGGAGGAGCTGAAACAGATTCACTTCTAGAAGATGATGCAGAGACAGAGAAAGAATTCAGTAGAGAGAGAACATCACAAAGAGAAGATAAAATGTGTTCTCCTAAACAATGGGTTCTAGAAAAAACCTTAAACAAAATTGAAGTAAAACTCAAGGAGCCACATAAATCTCCAGTCATTCCCATTATAAAAAATATTTTAAATGAAATTTTTCAGAGTGCTTTAGTCAATCAATTAAATGTGCTTTCTCTCCCAGACTCTTATTTTAGTGGTATGCATCACAATGTTGATGAGTCAAGGACTCAAACATCTGTTCAATTTATGGATAAAGTGATCGATCCTTTAGTGTCTGACACAGATGTAATCATAGTTGTAGATGATGTTGTTAGAACTGTATTTCACAAACTTTATTCAGCTGCCATGACAGAAAGAGATGTAAGTGAAAATAAATGTAAAACCGTCACATTTTCAGCAAATGTTTCTTTTCATGAACACATCTATGGCGGAAACTCCTCTTTTACTGTGTTGGATGGAAATCCATGTACTCATCAGTCCAAATTCTGTCTTGACAAACAGACCAAAGTAAATGTAGTTGAAGATATTGTACAGGCAATATTAACAAATTTAGAAATCTTTGCTATATCCAAAGTAGAATCTCTCTTTTGTCCCCAAGTAGACTTTGCAGTCCCAATGGCTTTACCAATTCAGCAGGATGAAAATATATTGAGCAAAACATTATCAGACAAAAACTCATATTCTGATGAGCAACATTCCTGTTGCGCAGTGGATCATATTAAGTCAGGAAAGACTGACTCATCATGCCAACTATCTTTGCCTAAGTTAAATATTTATGCAAAAGAAGTAACTAGGAAAATATTACAAGGAATCAAACGTGAGTTAGATAGAGAGAAAGAAAGTCCTTTCTTGGCTCATAACATTATTTCTGAAAGTATTGCAAGTCAAATTGTTAACACAGTGTTAGATATTGTATCATGTAAAAGTAAATGTGACAAAAACAATTTTGACAAAGAGAATGATTCAGGTCAACAAGATGGTGTTATTGAAAAGCTGTTCAATAAGACAGAATATCGGAAAATACTGCAGTTTCAAATACAAGATACCATTGAAGGTGTTTTATGTGATATTTATGAGAAAACCCTGTATCAGAATAATCTCTCATTTTCCATTCCCACTCTGAAATGTAGTATCACTGGTAAACATTCAGAAGCAAATTCTGAAATGCTCATTGAGGGAACAAATAAGGATATTCCTAAATCAGATGCCATTTTACTATCCAGGGATATAGTGGATATTGTTCTTCATAATCTAAGTTCTGTTGTCATGCTTGGTATAAATGCAAAGGATCCTGCTTCTGCAAGAGTGACCTTTTGTGATCTATTTCCAAAAGGGGAGTATCAGCAGTCTCTTCTTGTGGGGCCAAAAAGTGAAGGAAATACAGAATGTTTTCTATATTCAAGAAATAAGAAATCTACTTACACTGATGATAATCAGGTAGCTGTAGGGGGGAAAGAGGACATCAAGAAATCCGTTCCTGATCCATGTGTGGAAAATGCTAATTCCATCACAAAAACTATTTTTAATCGGTTACAGTCTTTTGCCACAGAAAGAATAGATTCATTAATTACTCTTGCTTTTCAGCCCAATGAAGAGTCATTTGTTAGCTCAAGATTGGAAAATTGTAAACAAGGTGATAGTATTTTTCATAAATCAAATCAAGTGGAATCTGATGTGAATGTCCTGAGAATATCAACAACTAAAACCATTCTCAGCCAAGAGCTTACAGAATCTTTTTCCAGTTGCAGAGAAAAACTTAGATCCACAATTCATTTATCAGAAACTAGCCTTAAGGAATATGCTGACACTATCGCTAGTGCCATTTTGAATTTTATTAAAAGTGATTTGGACTTAGAAATCAAAAAGATGCATTCAAATCCAAATAATATTTTATTCCAAAATAATATCATCGTAAATGAAACTGTTGACCGTATATTAAAGATTTTATGTAACAAGAGATCTATAACGAAAATTGATTTGTCCACAAAAGAGAATCCCAACATTTCACAAGTAACTACATCAAATAAAATATTGTTGGGACACAAAGAGAAGGAAAAGAGCACCACGTTATCTCTTTTTACAAACTACCCATTAGAACAAAATCAAATGACACTGGAAAAAGAAAGTCAAATAACTGTTTTGGAAGAAATATTTATGAGAAATGGAGATTCAAAACAAAGAGAAAAAACCAAATTGCTCAGCATAGTTGAAGAGCTTTTGAAAAAATTGAATCAAAGAGTAATGGAAGTCATAGGCCACTTGCCTCCATATAATGAAACTCCCTACTTTAATTCTAAAATTAGAGTATCAGATGTAGCACAAATGAACATCTTTCAAGCATGTTTTAACAGTGTAGCCACTGATATAGTTGAAAGTGTTTTGGAGAAAATGTACTCTGTTGTTGTGACATCGTTATACAAAAACAATAAAAATGAGGGAGAAGTAGAAACACTGGACAACAGTGATACCTTACCAATGAAACCACTGTGTTTTAGAGAAAATAAACAATCAGGAAAAAGAAATAATGCCCATAGATATGGGATACCAGAGGCATGTCCTTTTACAGATGATAATGTTTCTATGGAAAATATTATTTTGCAATATTCACCATTGCAAGTGGGAAAAGATTTGATACAAATAGTTCTAAATAAGATCATGAATTTTATCTCACTACACCTTGAAGAGAATTTTTCCCCTGAAGGCTGTTCCAATGAGTCACAACTTCGATTTCACAATTCTAAAGTTAACCCTAAGGATAGCCCTAAACCAGGTTTTAAAACAAACTTAAAAGCAAAATCAAAAATTACTTCTATGCCTAAATTTAAAACGAAATCACATCTAGGACCTAGTGGTGGGAAAGCCAAAAGTAAGATCAAGTTAGGTACTGGAGAGAAGACTCAAAGAGATAGCCGGTCCAAAACTGGCATGGGGTTGCCACATATCTTATCAACCGGAGATGCCAAAAACGTATTGAAAACAAAAATGCCCACTTCTGAACTAAAAATGTATGCCAAGGATATAGTAAGTAATATTCTGGAAATGATTGTGAAGGAATTTGAAACAGTGATTCAAACTAGAGCAATGGTAAATATGAAAGTTTTACCATCTGATCAAATCACAGAAGCAAGTAAAATTGTTAATACAGTTTTGCAAGAATTATATGTGACAAATAGCCATAATTTGGCTTGCCCAATCAAATTTGCATACCCAGATGATCGCAAACTTTCACAGCGTAGTTTAGATGCAGAGACTCCTGCCAAAGAACAAGCATGTTTTTATTTAGAGAATGTTTCTTCACAGTTAGAACAGATTTTTCCTAAAGAAGGCATACTTAAAAAAATGTTTGACAAATGGCAAATAGAATCAAATGACATAGAAAATGAAAAATTTAAGTTATTGATGGTAGCGGAAAATGTTTTGACTGAAATTTCAATAAAAGCAAAAGATTTGGAATATTCTCTTTCACTTTTAAATTTGCCCCCTCTTGAAGATTGTGAAACTAGGTTCTATAATTATGTCAAAGGAGGTTCTACTAGAGCTGAGGATGCCAAAGCACAAATTAATATGTTTGGACGGGAAATTGTTGAAATGCTTTTTGAAAAATTACAGCTGTGCATTTTATCCCAGATGCCCACTTCAGAGAGTAAAGAAATTCTAACAAATAGGAAAGAACACATTACTGCTAAAAGTAAACATGGTTTTCCAACCAAGCACACCCTCAGCCATTTACCAACCTCTAACATGAAGACAAAAGATGAAATTTCTGTGGGCTCTAGCAACCAAAGCATTCAAGAGATTGTAGAAAGGGTTGTAAACATGTTAGAATCATTTGTGGACTTGCAGTTTAAACATATCTCTAAATATGAGTTTTCTGAAATAGTGAAAATGCCTATAGAAAACCTTTTTCAAGTCCAACAGAGGCTATTAAGCAAAAAGACATTGCCAAAATTACCACCACTGAAAAAGATTTCTAATGAATCCAAGTCAAATACTAACATTTCCAAGGAAAACATACAGAATACCCTTCTACAGGTTCATTCATTCCATTCAGAATTGCTTACATATGCTATTAGTATTGTCAGTGATATGCTCAGTATAATTAAGAACAAGCTAGATAAAGAAGTAAGCCAAATGGAACCATCTTCAGTTAGCATATTGAAAGAGAGCATTGCAGCAAGTGAAATCATTGGCACACTAGTGGACCAATGTACTCATTTCAATGAGTTTTTTATAAAAAAGCTTCCCAAGGAAAGTTCGTTCCAAGGAATTGAAGATACTTACATTGTTAATCAAGTTGAATTGGCAACTAATGTGAAAATGCCCACATCAAAGTTAAAAGAAACTAGTTTAGGTAATAATCCTCTACAAAGGAATGTACCTGACTTTGTGTTTTGTTCAGAAGACAGTATGAAAAAAAGGTACAGGATTTCACCAAATTTACCTTGTTATATCAGACCCTCCATGGAAGACACAATTAAAAGCTCAGAGTCAAGGGACAACTATTCAGAAGCTATGCCATCATGTTCTAGAATCAAAGTACAAGACTACAGCTCACAGAAACCTAACTTTGGCCATTTTGATGAAGGCATGAAAGGAAATAGCTTCCTTCCTGAAGGAAGTGTCTTACAAAAACTATTTAAGAAAGCAAATGACTCCACAGAAGAAGCATTAAAGCAGGTTATTTCATTCATGGAAATGGGGAAAAGTGAAAATCCAAGAGTATTTCATTACGAGAACCTAAAGCCGATTGTTGAGCCAAACCAAATTCAAACAGCTGTTTCTCCACTCAAAATATGTTTGGCTGCAGAAAATATTGTCAATACTGTGTTATCAAGCTGTGGCATTCCAAATCAACCACACACTAATGAAAGCATGGAAACAATGAAACCATTTTTCATACCAAAGCAAAGTCCTTTGTCTGAAATACCTGGAGGACAAAATAATGAAAAAGATTTGCTTAGAATGTGGGGTAAAAGGATCGGCTGTGTACTTGAAGAAGAAAATGAAAACAACCCTGAAGCCGACAGGGGAGATTTTTCACTATTACAAAAATGGCAGAAAAGGAATCAAAAAACAAAGAAAATAGAGGCTCTGAAAGAAGTTGAAGTCATTGCTTTTGCTGACCATGAACTGGGTCCAAATGAAATTCATTTGGTAGCAAGACATGTCACTACATCTGTGATCACATATTTGAAGAACTTCAAGACTAGAGGTAAGCAAAATGTAACTTATTTTAAAAGCAGGAATAACTTAGGGAAAATAGTAAAATGATATGCTTAAAAGATCTCCTGTCCAAGAACCTACACTCCCTATTTTTTCTAAAAATAGGTTTTGAGATGGAATAGCTATTTAATTGCTTTTAATAACCTGTGATGTTAAAAAGGTGGTAAACATTTGCATGGTTTGACTTTACAGGGTGTTTTGTATAGTTTACTATATCTGCCAGGTGAGAAAAAAAATGGTACATTTTTTAAACCAGGCAATTTTAGGTAGGCATGAGACATTAATTTTGAAGTTCTTATGCATGAATCTTCCAATACAATCTAGCACTAACCTTTCTAGAGTTGCCACACTTTTATTTTAGTCAAGATAATATTGCATACTAAAAGTAAAACATAGCCTAACATTACATATTTTGACTAAAATTAAATTGTTATATGAGGCCTCTATGTATGACTGGAGATATAATAGGTCATTTAACTAAATTTGGAAACTATTTCTCTGACCTAGGTTTTCCAGCTTGTTAGAGCTATAACCATCCAAGCAAATTTGAAAGGGAATGGGGCTGTATTCTCAATTTACTGGCTAAAATTAAGAATACATAACATATGAGAAATAAATATTTGAGGAAAATCCAATTTTTTTTTCTTTTTAGAGTTTCATTTTTCTTTAGTGAGGTGTATGCTCCAAAGGTAAAATGCATACACAAATAATTACCATTTTGTTAAATTTTCCATATCCCCTTTAATGCATGCTAAAAAAAAATGTTATTTTCTTTTTAAAGTTTCCATTGAAGACAAGTTGTCTCTTGTTTCTACACTGTTAAAGAAGAACTATGAATCAAAACAACCTCTAAGAAGTATATATAGCAGTTATTCAATTTACCAATTTTGTGAATATCTCACTGAATCAGTCATTTGCCATTTAATTTCAAGCATTTCTGATGGCACCAAAGAGGACAGAGAAAAAGACAAAGCATGGGAAATTCAAGACAGAGCATTTAACAAGATTATTTCGGTTCATTCGCAAGTGCTTGAGAGCAGGTCAATTTCTATTGGAGAACTTGCTTTAGGTATTTCTGAAATCATTATTGAAATTCTTTCAAATGGTAACATTATAGAAGCTGACATTGAACAGCAAATAGTTTCCATTAAAACAAAATATATGTACCGTCCAGGAATAGCATCTGCTGACTTTGATGATTTCTTTCAGGACTTCTTAGCAGGAGTGATTCATGTATTGTCCAAAGAAATAGGAATAAATCGCCATTTTGAAAGCAATGGAAGAAACAAATCATGTTCAACACTTAGAAACAATAGTATGTTCGTTTGTAATAAAACCAATATCATGGGAAGACAGGTAGGCCCCAGAGACTGGGAATCATCTACTGGTCAGATTGATCAACTTGCTCAAAAAAATAAATTAAATTATCTAGCATATAAGTTAGACAGTCTTCATGATAGCCTAAAAACTCGTGAATCCAAAGAAGCAGTCAATAAAGTCTTTAATATTGTTTTAGACTTATTTTTGCCAGATGAATTCTCAGGTGAGAATATGGACTCTGATAAGCTAGCAAGAACATTTTCTTCCTCCTCAAATAATCAGCAAAGTAATAACATACTTAGAAATAACCTAGGCCTTTCCCCGAAATCAGTTTTTCTTCTCAATGTTGTGTGTGAAAAACTCGTTAGAACACTTTTGGAAAAATGTACAGATACTATCTTTGCTGATGACAGTTCTCTTTCTAATGAAATATCATCAGAATGTCAGCTTTTAAAAATGCATCAAAGTGTGGAAGATGGAGATTTTGATCATTGTAAGGGATCAGTGGATTGTGAGGAACTTCAAGGAGATTACATGTCAGATCTCCTGGAAAATCTGGCAGAAATGGATCAAGATTTAATGTCAACAGACTGTATGCTCACTATTATTTCCCACTCCTTGGTTAAATCGTTGATGGATAAACTATCTCACAGTTTACAACAATCTCCTAAAAGTCCGCCTTTTACAAACAAATATATGAACCACAGAACAAGAGAAACACAGTCTAATTGTGTAAAAGCCAAAAGACCAGAATTAATAAAATTAGGACAAGGTCAAGGCTCCATAGAATTCATGAGTTATGACACTAATTCCTTTAAAGGGCCCCAGAATGATACCAGTGTGACAGACTCCAAAATACAAGCACAATTTGGCAAACAATATATAGTAAAATCCTCTCCCTTTTCACCTTTTAATAGACAGGAAACAAAGAAAATGGATACAGTATCCATTCATAAGAAACTACATCAAAGAGGTATGAATACAGGTGTTTATTCAGCCACATTTTTGGAGGAGATAATTTCAGAGTTGTTTTTTAATCTCTCTATAACATTGTGGGGGAAAAATGCAAACATCACCGAGGCCCAGCTGAATGAAACAAATACATTGTTTGTCAACAATGTAGTGAATGAATTTAATAATGCACAAGTCACTGTTCTACGAAATGCTGAGGAAAGACTGTGTTTTCCACCAATCTCTAAAGAAACTGTTAGTAAGATTGTTGATTCTGTTTATTATGATGTTTTACAGCAATATGAATTGAAAATGACCTTTGGCAATATTCTGGCATGTGACAATACTTCAATAGCAGAACAAATAACTAATAACATATTGTTAGAGGTTTTAGACTACCAACTTCCATCTTGCAACAGGGAAAAGCTCATACCTCATTCATGTTGCCCTCTCAAAGCTGATATTATACTGCAGAAGCTTCAAAATAACCTGAGAAAATTTACTTCCCAACCTAGGTCATCAAGGGGCTATAGCACCATGTTACCACACTCATTTTTAGAAGATGTCGTTAGACAACTTTTATCTCAGCTCCTTCTTCCATCCATTCAGCATTCCTCTTTGGAAAAAAAAAATTTAATAAGTTCAGATTTTAATGAAATGTCTACCTGTATAATCAATAAGGTTATGTCTGCCATTTCAAAACATAAAATTTGGTTCACTATCTATGATAATCAATATTTATATACAAGAAAAAACCTCCAAAAGATGGTGGATTCTATTTATAGTAGTATGTTGCAAATGTCTGACTCTCTTGCTTCAATACAGAAAAGTATACTCAGTCGAAACCCAATTATAGTTGACCGAATAGCAAGTTTTATTATCCAAGAGATTATTGAAAATCATCTCCAACCATTTTTGTGTGGCGAGGTTTTGCCTCGTCCAGAGACTCCACAAGATGATGTATCTAATATGGTTAAACAAGTTCTCAGTGAAGTCACAGAGACATACAGGCCCCCAAAGCCATCAAACTTGGGTTTTTACCCTGTAGGGGAGATTGTTGGGAAACTTTTGTCAAAGATTTTTAGCCCAAAGCCTAACACTGAAGTTGAGTTGGAAAATATGACCCAAAAAATTATAAACTCCGTAAACAACCATTTTGACAAAACAAAAATTCACATTCCTTATGATGATACAGAGCAATCTTTTCCCTCTATGGATACAGAAATTGTGGATGAACTTGTCAACTCAGTTTATAATAATGTTTTAAAGCAGCATGGTCTAGACCCTGACATTGATAATGAGTCTGTAGATAGTGATATTTTTGTGGAAAATATCACCAATTTAATTGTAGCAGCTATTTCAAACTACCTTTTTCATCCATTGTTTTCTGGTGATTTGTCAACTTCTTCCTTTTCTATTTCAATGGCTGAGAATATTGTTCAAGACATTCTTAGTAACATCAGTAACTGTATCAAGACAAACCAGAGTTTACTTCCATATAACACCTTACTGCCATACACATTTCTAGAAAATATGATCAGGGTACTACTATCTAGATTCTTTCCTTCTGCCTCTAGCATAGTTCCAAACAGAGAAATTCCAAAAGACAAAACAGGAGAGAACTTTAATGAAATTGCTTCTAACCTAATCAGTGACATTAGGACGAAAATTTCTCAACATGAAATTCGTTTTTCAAAAGATGAAGAAGAAACAAAGTTTGTTTATTCAGAGGATGATGTTCAGCTTCTTGTTGACTCAATATTCAAAAATATCTTACAGGACTCTGGGTCTGAAGCATCAGTGGGACAAAATATCACAAGCAATAATGATGATTTTATTGATAGAATAGCAGGATTTATTATTAAATATATCTGTGAACAACATCTTCAGCCCTTTGTGAATAGGAAGTCCTTATCATCTTCATCTGACACATATTCTGATGATGAGAAACAGCAGTTATTTTACACCAGTGCTTATTCCTCAACATTTTTGGAAGATGTAGTCTCTGGAGTTTTAAGCAAAATATTCCACAGGGTGGTAGGCATTGTACAAATGAAATCTGTGCCAGATTCAGAAGATGAACTGTTCTATAAAGCTGAAAAACTAGTACATTTTATAACAGAGGAATTCTCAAAAGCCCAAGTAAGCACTATAGATAATGCTGAGGAACAACTGTGTATGCCTCCAGTGGAGGGAACTGTAGTCAAAAACATTATTGACATGGTGTACAGTAAAGTTTTAGAAGAATATGAAATGGAAATTATGCCTGATAAAGATTTTCTCAATGACACAAAGACACTGGCTGAAAGAGTAACTAAAAACATTCTGGCTGAAATTTTTGATTTCCAAATTCATCCAGACCTGATAGCAAATCTGCCTTTTAAGTCATATTCCAAGCTCAGTGAAAATGTTTTGATAAATAGAGTCCAATATGATATTAGTAAGTCAAGATTCCGAAGACAGGCTTCAACAATATATACTACTATGTTATCACATACTCATTTGGAAAAAATTGTCACTCAGCTTCTATCCCAGATTAGTTCATCAGTTTTCAGTGCAGAACTTCCAGATATTTCTGAGTCCGACTTAAGTAATACAGTCATTAAACTGATAAATGAGATCATGTCAATAATTTCAAGACATGCAATATGTATTGTTAAACATGGGAATAAAAAACAAAGTGTGATTTCTGAAAAAGATATACAGTCTATGGTTGATTCCATTTATACTGATCTTTCTCATTCAGATCTATACCAGTCTCTTGCAAAAGATAAAAAAGGCATAAAAAGCATACCTGTTTCAAAAATAGCAAGTTTTATAATAAAAGAAATATTTAACCATCATTTACAGTCATTTTTATCTGGTGATAAAACTTTCCTTTCTGGTTCAGTTGATCAAACTTATAAACAGGAAGTGATAGATCCTAAGCAAAGAAAATTGTCTTTCATTGTGAACTCAGCCTTCTTTTTGGAGGAAGTAATTTCTGAACTTTTATGCAAAATTCTTTATGCATTCACACATAATATCTTGGCTGCTGAAAACCCAGATAGAGCAAAAGCCAAAATCACTAACATTGTTACAACATTAGTAAAATCAATCGTTCTAGAATTCACCGCATCAGAGATTTCAGTTACAGATAACTTAGATGAAAATTTGTGTTTTTCAGAGGAATACAAAGAAATGGTTAAAAAAATGGTCAATTCAGTTTATGAAAAAATGTTAGATGAATATAAATCTCTGATTCAAATATATAGGGCTATAGAAAGTGACACTACCTATTTTGGAAGGAAAATATATCATTTGCTATTGGAAGACATTTATGATTATCAGGTGCAATCATTAGTTTCAGGAGAATTAGTGTCTTCTTCCTATTCTTCCCTTCAAGCTGATAGCATTATCAGAAATGTGCTCAGTGTGGTCCTGAAGGATAGCAATGTTTTGTCATCCTGTATTACTGTGTTGCCTCGTTCTCTTTTAAAAGATATGATTTCCAAACTTCTAGTGCATATTAGCCCTTCAACTGACACTGAAAATGAACTAAAGGAGAAAGAGGTTATACCTGATTGTGAATTTGTGGATGCAGCTTCAAAATTGACTGATGAAATTATCAAAGAAATTTCTGAACATGAAATCCGACTTGCCATAGCAGAGGAGAATGCAGAGAGTACACAATTAGAGGCTATTGAGAATTTGATTGACTCCATATGTAATAATATTTTGAAAAAATCTGAATTCCAAACCATAATACAGAAAGATGCAAACCGACAAGGAGGTTCATTTCTTAGTAAAATAGCTGGCTTCATTATGAAAGAAATCATGGATCATCATTTACGACCATTTTTATATGGTGAAGAATCATCATTCAGTGGCTTATCTAATTATGACTCTCCCTCTGTAGTTGCTAAATCTGGTAACGAAAAGACACAGCATTCTCTATATTCAGCTACATTTTTGGAAGATGTAATTGTTGACCTTGTTCACAAATTTTGTTCTTTCCCAACTATTACTGAAGATTCTAAGAAAAAAGAAACTCCAGAGTCAGATATTGTAGGGTTGGCTATAAAATTTGCAAACTCTCTCATAGGGGAATTTAGGAAAAGTGAAATTAAAGTTTTACCACATGCTGAAGAAATATTTTCTTTCCCACCAGTTGATAAAGAGACAGTTGATAAAATATCCAATTTTGTGTATGATCAGTTCATAGGTAATTATGGATTGAATGATATTCAGAAAGATGATAAAAGTAACATTGTTACAGAAATAATTGCCTCTTTAGCCCAGAAGGCAATCTCTGCATTCAAGATTCAACCACTATTCTCAGGAGACTGGTCTTCTACCTTCTTTTCATTTCTAAATCCAGATAACATCACCCAAAGGGTTCAACGCCTACCACAGGAAACCTCTATGCAGATAACTAGATGCTTAAAAGAGAACCAACTTACCTTACCAGAACAATCATATAAGCAAACTTCTCTAAGTTCAGATCAGAAAAATATGACGGGCAGTTTGAAGAAAGATAAAGGTACAATGAGTAAGAAGAAAAGCTTCAAAACTAAAGGCACACCAATGAAAAATAGTGACATCCAAGATCCAATACTTAGCTGTATGACTACCATTATGCAAATGAACATGATTGACTTGCCATCAGGGCCAGCTGTAGATGTGGCAAATGAAAAGAAAGAATATGAAAATAAACTTGGAATTCCTGCTCAAAAACATGGTGAGGCTGTACCAAAAGTTACTTATGCAACTACCAGTGTGAATACAAAGGATACTCAAACACCAGATATGAGTGAAACACTTAAAAATTATGAAAGTGAGAAGAAAATAAAGTCAACTCAAAAAACTGAAGAGAAGCATTGCGATAAGCTACAGACACAATTTTCCATCGCTATTGATGATACTGAGTATGAGAAGGAAGTACTTGGATCAGGTTTTGAAATAGACACAAAGAAGCCCAAGGTAAGAAATATGGAGACCCAGACAGTGAAAATTGTAACCCCAAAGCCAAGCAATGAAGAGAAGAGAGATGCTCCTACTCAAACAAGTATGGTTGAAGAACACTATTCCGATTACGAATGTGTTCAAAATGTCATTGAAAATATTTATGACAATGTTTTAATAATGTCTTCCTCTCAAGAACAGTTGGATTTTTTAAAATCCAGGAACATCAAAAGCTCCCCAGATGATAAAGCACTGGGTGAAATTCAGGAGGTTGGTAAGGATTCTCCGCAGTCTGTTACAACAAAAGCTTTATCTCCACCAATTTTTAAAAAATTCCCTGCCCAAGAGAAGGAAAAAGAAGAGAAAAAGACAGAAAAAAAGAAAGAGAAGGAAATTGCGAAAAAGAGAGAGGAAGAGAGTGAGAAGAAAAGAGAAAAGGAGAAGATAAGAGAGAAAGAGATTAAAAGTAAACCTAGTAAAATAGACCATCCTCAGTACCCAACAGAAAATAAACCTGGAATTTTTCCTGCTAACTTTTTAGAAGATATTATCACTGAAATGGTTAATAAATTGGTCTTTTCTTCTTCACCCAAGAAACAAATATGTAATATATGCCCAAGTATGAGTGATGATCAAAATCAAGCTGAGCTCTATGACACAGCTATGAAACTTATCGATTCACTTTTGAAGGAGTTTGAAGATGCTCACATTAAGGTATATAGGCCACATAAAGGAAATCAGTTTTTCCCACATGCAGATAAATTGCCTTCAGTTCCTACAGTGCCTCCTGGGTATAAAAAACAAACTACAGATGAAGCATCCTCCAGCCTTAAGATAAAAAACGTGGATAAAATGCACATGCATAAAAAGACTGAAAAAGCCTCTTCAGATAAAATACGTTTCCAAGATAAAATACCACCAACTGATAAAACATTGGTCAATAAAGTTGTTCACTCATCTGTTTGCAATATTTTGAAGGAACATAGATCTCAAAAATCTATTTGTAAGGATATTAATAAAGATGGGAAAAATCTAGCAAAAAGGCTAACTGGTGCAGTGATAAATGAAATTTTTCAACATCAGCTTAACTTGATATTTCATGATGAGGTTCCAATGTCAGCATGTTTGCCTCTGAAATCTAAAGATGTTGTTAGAAAGGTACAGAAAGTAGCTCAAACAGCCAATAAGGAATGTCAGACATCATCACCATATACAATAATGTTGTCTCACAAATTTTTAGAGGATATGATTACTGCTCTTTTATCAAAAATTTTCTCAAAAATATGTAAAACCAACCCAAAAGTAAAAACATCTGAGGGCAGTTTCTTCTCAGAAATTGATTTCCTTCAAATGAAGTTAGTAAGTACAGTAGAAGCAGAGATTTCTAAAGATGAAGATATGATAATACAGTATGTAGAATCCTTGCATCCTAATGATGATGAAATTATTCAGTTAGTGGTTCAATCTGTTTATAATAATCTTTTGCCACAATTTGGATCACAAGAGATCATACAGAATTGTATAACCAGTGGATGCAGACTCCTTTCAGAAACAATAGTTGACTTAGTTATACGAGAAGTGACTGGAAATCAGCTGCAGAACTATTTTTGTGGAGAGTTAACTCCACATCAGTGTGCAGAAGTTGATAGTGTTGTTGAAAATATCCTTAAAGATGTTACTGGAACTACTACACCTCAACCATCACATTCTCATAAACTGCCATATAACATAATAGAAGAAATTGCTATAAAATTTTTATCAAAGCTTTTTTCTAGGTTTCCAAAAGTGCATAAGGAAAGAAACAAATCTTTAGAAGCTGAAATGCAGAAAATAACCTTAAAAATATTAAATTCAGTCCAAGAATTTATCTCCAAAAGTAAGATTCAGCTTGTACCACCAGCCAAAGAATCACCTGCTATACCTTTAGCTGACAGTGCAACTATTGAAAAAGTAGTAAATTCTGTTTATACCAGTATTTTGAAACACTCTGGCTCACATACTTCTGTATTTAAAGATTTAATGGGTCAAAACAATGTCCTTTCTGATATAATAGGTTTTTTAATGGTGAAGGAAATTTCCAATTCTGAATTTCAACCTCAAGTAGAAGAAGAATCAAATTCAGAATTAGTTCTGGAAGCTGTCAAAATTATGGAAAAAGTGGTCAAAATTATTGAGAATCTTAAGTCCCAGGAAAAGTCTTCATCCAGAAAAGGTTCTTTGTTAGATGCCAAGTTCTTAGAGGAAACACTGGCCTTGCTCTTGGCTAAACTTGTAAGGTTTCCAAGTGCTTCAAGCAAAGATGCAAACAATTTATCAAAGCCTAAGATAAGTAAAATTGCAACTCAACTGACAAAATCTGTAACATCTGAAATTTCTAGAAGTAACATTTGTCTTGTAGCCGCTGATCTTGAAGAAAACTCTTTAAGTCCAGAAAATATGGAAATGGTTTCTCAGGTTGTTGATTCTGTTTATAGTAATATAATGCAACAATCTGAAAGTAATAAAGAAATTTATGATATAAAAGATACAAGCCTAGTCTTCTCTAGTAAGGTGGCTAATATAATTATTGATAGAGTGTCAAGTATTTCCTTAAAAACAGTTAGCAAGAATTCTAAGGCTGATCTCTTTAGAGATTTAGACATTGATAGAATCGTTGAAAAGGCACAAGATCATGTTGTGAAAATGATGCCTGAATTAGACAAAGAAGAGGCAGATGAAGAAAAATTTCAGGAGAAATCTCCACTTAAAATAATTCCATATGTTGGAAGCAAACGAATCTGTGTAGATCCAGATATTATTTCAGAACACTTAGCAGTCATTTCTGTAAAAACCCAGCCTCTTGAGACACTTAAAATGGAATGTTTACAAAGAACTGGACACAGCATAGCAGAACTGAGAAAAGCATCAATAAGTGGGAAAGGTTACTCCTCCTCAGAGGCATTTGATTTAGAAAGAAAGAAAGAAAGACGCATCTCATTGAATAAGATTGGACGATTAGATGTAAAGCCCTTAGAGGTAAGTACAAAGGCAATGGCAAAAACTGAGTGAATGGGGAGACATAGTTGACCTCTTCTTTCCTCAGATGGGTATATGAGAGCACATATTTATTGTTGCCCAGTTCAATAGAGTACTGGTTGCAGCAGGTTATCCATATAGCCATATGATTTACTAGGATTTGCAGTATCAGTTCTTTTACTAACTCAAAGTCTCAGGCTAGTTTTCCCAAGACAATCACTTTATAGCTTGTTTTTTTTTTTCCCTTTAAGAATGGGAATAATGTCTTATCCTCACAGTAATACTGGACTGGTTGAAGTTATACTTCTCATTTGAAGATTTAGAAGAAATAGTCTCACATAATTGCTTTAGATCTTCATTGATATCTATTGATATTCAAAAAGACCAGTTAAGAGAATATCAAGATATATGCACAATTTATAATAGTTTAATTTTCAAATTTAAGGCTCAAAAGTAGTACTCTTTTTTTTTCCCCTCAACATCCACCAGCAAACTTTAGACTGCAAACTCTTAGATTATACCTGTTCATATGATTTTAATTTAGTGACACTGACCTTTCCCACTTGCCCTATACTTTCAAGATATAACCAATTGCATGCCTCTTTTACCTTTGTTCTATACCCAGCTGTCCTAGTGCTGCTTTTTTAAGGAAACTGTTCCACTTGATTTACACATAGCTCTGCCCTGGAACCCCATGTTCAGGTCTCAAATACATTAAATTAACCAGGACTTTAAAATGTTGAAGATGATGTTTTAGTTATAAGAAAATGACTAGTTAACACAACAGAATTGTCTAGCCATTGAATAAAAATATGCTGATTCATCCTACACTTTAATTTTTATCAAAATTCTTGCAATGTTATATATTTGCAAGAGGGCTGTATGTTTTTAGGGCTAGATACCCTCTACAGCCTGGTAACTGAGCAAAAATTTATAGTCATGTTCCCTGGAGCTTAAGCTCATAATGAATCTTTTCTAGCACTGTTCTGCAACCCACTGAACTAAATATCAAGGATGATACATAAGTTAGTGTTTTATGTTTTCAACCAACAATACTGAAATTATCATGCTTGCAGACTCATTTAATTTTTAGCTTTTTGGAACAAGTGTTGGTACCTTCCAGTTATAAAATTTTCTCTTCCATATAAATTCTTATTGTTATATTAGAATATACTTAGTGATATCCATTTATATATAAGTAATCCCTTGGCAATAAAATTTCTGTGAACAGATTGTAGGTAGGATAACATTACTCAAGATCAGTTTTTAATTATCTATAGAATTACCTGTCATAAATCCTACTCTTAGTTACTAACTGTCCTTAAATCATCTTTAAACCACAGAAAGTGGGAAGGGAATATTTATACAACAAAAAACACTTCTATCCTTTTAAGATAAGAAAGGCCATCCTATAAATTTCTTTAGAAATCAGCCATTGAGAACTCAGTTACTGCATATAAATTTTATTCACCAATCTGAGATAAATTTCATGCAACCTCAACAAATCAACAAGACAAGAGAAAGAACAGTAGATTAGGTCAGATAGTCTAGACAACTGTTGGCTCTGGATCAGGACTTAATATTTGTTTTAAGATACCATAAATTTAGAACTCATTAGGTATATACATATTAAAATCACATGCATTATCAAATCCTTACGTCATATAGAATTATTTTGAATTTTCTAGTCCACTCTGCCGCTAGAATGGATAATAAAAGTTAATCATTTTGATTTTTTAAAGAGTTGCTTCTAGTAATTTGTTTCCACAGAAGGTATGCCTTTAAGGCACCATTATCTGAAAAATTAGCTTACAGTTACAAAAGGCTGAGTCTAAGATTATTAAGTTAATATAGACATTGTGTGGCATGGCCCTAAAGTATAGAAATGTGTCAGTTCTTTTACTTAAATTGCAATTATCTTTGTATTATATATCTGCCACTGAAAATAGAAATTGAGATTTGACAAGGGAGGAAAGAAGAAATGAAGTTTTATGTTTCAAAGAATCATTTTTTGGAAAATATGGCCATAGGATCAAGAATAGAAGTGCAGGGAGTGAAAATTAAAAGAACACAATTTTAGCTGCTCATTATTTTTATTAAGTAAAGATCAAGCAATAACTTGCCTTTTTTGTTAAATATGAGTATTCAGATTTTGTTCGAGGATTCCCTACCATCAGTTTTTAAAAAGTAAGTTATTTTATTTACGTTTTCCCCAAAATGTTCAAGAGAGGTGACAAAAATAAAACATAATGAGACTATCTTGAAACAAAATGAAAATTTAAGCAAAATAACCCATATTCTGATTTCTGCAGTAAGTTAAGATAAATATCTCAACGTAAAAAAGTGATAGACACCGACAAGTGATTTTTGTTTCTTCTTTTAAAATTATTGCTAATATACCAGTAGGTGGCATTTGAAGATATTACTTAAATTTAAACTCAAAATCGTAAGAAAATAGCTATGTCACAATAGTACCACAAGAAAAGTGACTGAGATATTTGTCTTTAATATTTTTTGTACCTTCAATTTCAGGCTGTTTGCAGGAATTCATTTCAGAATATAAGAAAGCCTGATATCACCAAGGTAGAGCTTTTAAAAGATGTTCAAAGTTCAAAAGATCTGATCATTCGGTTAGTAGCTCATGATATTAGTGAAGAACACATAAAAAATGACATAGAAGAAGAAATAAACTCTGATGAAGATGAAGTTGTTTTAGGAGATGTTGCAGCACAAGACTTTGGGGAACTATCTGAAGATCAAATGAAAGAGGCTTCAAAACCAGCGCAAAGTAAAGCTGTTTCTTCCAAGCCAACAATAAGCACAAGCAGCCTGAAAAGAATTTTAGCACTAAGCAAATGTTGTCAGACCTCATCTAGTGCAAATATTGAAAGTATTGAAGTAAATGCAACTCACATAATAAAATCTAATGAGACACAGGTTAAAAGAGCTGTTGCTGAGCTTGACATGGCCTCTTCAAAATCTTTGACTAAAACAGATTATCCTTCTAGGGAGAAAAAGTTACAAAGTAAGGTAAGTGAGAAAAACAACTGCCTATGGCTAGAAAGGGTAGAAAAATTCACAAATTGTATCCAAGGATATACCTTGATTAGGCATAAAATAATACAAAAATCGATTCCTAAGTCGTCCTAAGCCTATAGATATTTATATTATAGAGAGGGGAGGGAATAATTAATAGATACTACTATGAAATGCATCTGAGGAAAAACATAACAAAGATGCAAGGAAAACAGAAAATGGAAAACAGTTAAGAGAAATACAAAGTAATTATTTAAAACAATGAATCCCAGCCCTTTTGTGTTTGGGCTGGTAAATACTCATTGAACATAATTGTGTTCATGCCAACAGAGTAGGCCCAGAAGGCTGGCTATGATAGGAGGAAGTTAAAAAAAGATCCATAGTAGTTGTGTGTGGTGGCACATGTCTGTAATCTCAGTACTTGGGAGACTGAAACAGGAGGATCACAGGTTTGATGCCAGCCTCAGCAACTTCTTAAGACCCTGTCTTAAAAATGTATGGGGGTAAGCCAAGAGATAGATCACCCCTGGGTTCAATTCCCAGTAAAACACACACACACACACACACACACACACACACACACACACACACACACACACTAGAAGTTCAGATTGATGTCTAGTGCTCATGATACCTTGTGTTGGATTCCCATGAGGAAGGGGGGAATCAGATTTTCAGGGTTTGAATCCTGACCAGCTCTCAATAACTATGTGACCTTTAGACAAATTACATAGCAGATATTTTTTCTTAAATAATTTTTAGACGACTTCCCAGAACTTAACCAGTTAATCAAAAATTTTATTGGTACATTGTAATTATACATCCTAGTGAGGTTCAAAGTGGCAAATACATACCAGCATTCAGCATTTATTGTGTTTCCCTCTGGTTCCCACCTACCTCTACCTCCTCAGATAGTTTTTACATTGATACAAGTAACTTGAGTTATGAGTAAAAGATTATTTGAATAGTATCCATCATCAGATCTTCTCTTTCTCCTCTCCATCTCCTCTGCAGATCTCCCCTCCCCCATTCTCCTAGTGTCTTCCCCTCATTTAACTGAGGTCCTCTTTGTTTCCCAGGTTCTCTCTAGCTTCCACATAGGAATGAAAACATATGGCACTTCACTTTCTGTGACTGGCTAATCTCACTCAGCATAATATTCTTGAGTTCCATTTTCCAGCAAATGGCATGATTGTGTTATTTTTTATGGCTGAGTAGAATTCCATTGTGTATATACCATGATTTCATAATCCATTCATTTGTTGATGTATGCTTAGCCTTAACCTGGTTGCAGTTTAGCTATTGTGAATTGAGCAACTATAAACATGGAAATGCATATATCCTTATAGTAATCTGATTTAGATTCCTTTGGGAAGATCTCCAAAAGTGGTATTGCTGGATCATTTCGTTACTCCATTCCCCATATTGAAGGGGATTCCATACTGACCTCTAAAGCAGCTGAACAAATTTGCAATCCCACCAATAATATATAAGACTTCCTATTTCTCCACATTCTTGCCAAAATGTATTGTTGTTTGTATTATTGATGATTGCTGTTCCAACTGGGGTTAGATAGAATCTCAGTATCATTTTGATTTGCATTTCCCCAATTGCTAATGATGTTGAACATCTTTTTTATATATTTATTGGCCATTTGTATTTCTTTTAAGAAGTATCTGTTCATATACACTGCCTTTTTAATTAGTTTTCTTAAGTATTAAGTTTGCTAAGTTCTTTACATATTCTATATATTATTCCTCTATCAGAAGAGTAGCTGATGAAGAGTTCTTCCCATTCTGTAGGCTCTCTCTTTAGCTTCATGACAGTATTCTTTGCTGCACAGAATCTTTTTAATCTGATGTAATCCCATTTATTGATTTTTGTTTTTATTTTCTGAGCTTTGGGAGTATTATTGAGAAGTCTCTACCATTGCCTATGTGTTGGAGAGTTGGTCTTTTGCCCTCTTCTAGTAGTTGCAAAGTCTCTGGTCTATTTCCCAACCTTTCATCCATCTTGAGTTGATTCTTCTGCAGGATGAGAAGTTAGGGTTTTATTCTGTTTTTCTACATATAGTTAACTAGCTTTCCCAACACCATGTATTGAAATGGCTATCTTTTCTCCAGTGTCTGCTGTTGGCACCTTTGTCAAAGATCAGGTTGCTATAGGTGTAAGGGTTTATTTTTGTATCTTCTATTCCATTGGTCTATGTGTCTGTTTTTGTGCCAAGACAGTGCTGTTTTTGTCATTGTCACTTTGCAATATAGTTTGAAGTCAGGAATTGTGATGCCTCCAACGTGGTTTTGTTGCTAAGAATTGCTTTAGCTATTCAAAGTCTTTTGTTTTTCCATATAAATTTTAAGAGTGTTTTTTTCTCTTCCTGTGAAAAATGATGTTTGTATTTTAACAGGGATTACAATTGCATTAAGTCTGTATATTGCTTTTGGTATTATGGTCATTTTGATGATGTTTATTATGCCTATCCAAGAACATAGGAGAACTTGCCATCTTCTAAGGACTTCTTTTATTTCTTTCTTCAGTGTTATGTAGTTTTGATCATAGAGGCCTTTTATTTTCTTAGATTTATATCCAAGTATTTTATTCTTGTTAGAGCTATGGTGAATGGAATTTTTTCTGTATTTTCTTTTTTGAAGAATTGATGCTTGGTATGTAGAAAAGTTATTGATTTTTTATAAGTTGATTTTGTAGCCAGATACTCTGCTGAATTTGCTTATCAGCTCTAGTAGTCTTTTGGTTGATTTTATTGGGTCTTCTGAGTATAATTTCATGTCATCAGGAAGTAGAAATAAGTCCTTGTCTTCTTTTCCTATTCGTATCTCCTTAGTTTCCTTCTCTTCTATATTATTGATCTAGCTAGAATTTCAAATACTATGTGGTGATAATTAGAATCCTTGTCTTATTTCTGATTTTAATGGGAATTCTCTCGGTTTTTCTGTTTTGGCTTTGAGTTTACCATAAATTGCCTTTATTGAGAAGATTTTCTTCTATGCCTCATTTCTTCAGAATTTTTAGCATGAAAGGGTGTTGAATTTTGTTGAATACTTCTGCTGCATCTATTGAGAGGATTATGTGGGGGGGGGGTTGTCTTTTATTCTATTTATGTGATGAATTAAATTTATTGACTTGCATATGTTGAACCATCCTTCCATTCCTGGGAAGGATGACCATAGTGGACCATTTTCTTTATGTGTTTTTGAATTTGAGTCGCTAGTATTAAGAATTTTTGCATCTATATTCAGTATTAAAATTGGTCTGCAATTTTCTTTCTTTGAGGTATTTTTATTTTCCCTGTATATCAGGGTGATACTGGCTTTGTAGAACAAATTAGCAAGTATTCCATTTCTTCCTATTTCATGAAATAACTTGAGAAGCACAGGGCATAGTCTTCCTTGAAGGTCTTGTAGAATTGAGCTGAGAATAAATTAGGACCTAGGATTTTCTTTGTTGGGAGGCTTTTTATTACTACTTTAATCTCATTGTTTGATATTGGGTGTTAAGGTTTTCTGTATCCTCTTGGTTCAGTTTAAGAATGTTGTAAGAGTCTAAAAATATGTCCAGTTGTTCTAGGTCTTCTAACTTGTCAGAGTAAGAATTTTCAAAGAAGTTGCCATTGATCATTTGGATTTTTGTGGTATCTGTGGTGAAAACTCCCTTTTCATGTCTTATTACATTTATTTGGGTTGTTTCTCTCTTTCTTTTAGTTAAGTTTAGCTAAGAGTTTATCAAACTTTTTTATTTTCTCAGGAAGCCAACTTTTTGTTTCATTAGTTTTTGTATTTTTTCTAATTCTCTATTTAATTTATTTTTGCTCTAATTTTAATTATTTCCTGCCTTTTTTGTATTTTGGGTTGATTTGTTCCTGTTTTTCTAGGGACTTGAGATGTCATTAGGTTGTTTATTTGGAATCTTTGTGTTTTGTTTTGTTTTTTAGTATGGACACTCAGTGCTACATTCCCTCTTAAGACTGCCTTCTTCAGAGCGTCCCAGAGATTTTGGTGGGTTGTGTCTCTACTGTCATTTAATTCTAGAAATCTTTAAATTTCTTTTCTTATTTCCTTTATGATCCAGTCCTCATTCAAAAGTGTGTCATACAATCTCCATATATTGGTATAGCTTCTTAATATCTTCTTGTATTGATGTCTAGTTTCAGCCCATTGTGATCTGAGAAGATACACAGCATTTCATTCATCTTTTTGAGTTTATTGATACTCATGCTTGTGGCCTGGAATGTGGTCTGTTTTGGAAAAGGTTCCATGAACGGCTGAAAAGAATGTGTGTTCCAATGTTTTTAGGTAAAATATTGTGTAGATGTCCATTAGGTCAATTTAGCTTATAATTTTATTAGATCTGAAGTGTCTTTGCAGATCTTCTGTCTAGTTGATCTGTCTAATGAAGATAATGGTGTGTTGATGTCTTCCAGTAGCATTAGATTTGGATCTATCTGTATCTTAATGTCCAGTAGTATTTATTTAATGTATGTAAGTGCTCTGATATTTGGAGAATAAATGTTTGCTATTGTAATATTGTCTTGTATTGTTCCCTTTAGCAATAGGAAGTGGCCCTCTTTGTCTCTTTTGAAAACTTTTGGCTTAAATTCTGCTTTGTTGGACAGAGAGTAGTTACTCCTTCTTGTTTTTTTGTTTCCGTTTTTATGCAAAATATTTTTCCATTGTTTTATCTTTAACTTGTATATATCATTGCCTGTAAGGTGAGTTTCTTGCAAGCAACATATTGTTTGGTTCTGAATTTTAATCAATTTTGTCAGTCTATGTCTTTTATTTGAAGAGTTGAGACCATTTACATTCAGTGTTATTATAAAGAGATATTTATTGTTTCCTAACATTTTGAGTTTTGTCTGTTAGCTTTAGGTTTTGATTTACATGCTTATTTCCTTAATGGATATAATAGCCCTTTCTCTATGCTTAAAAATGTATTTTTTATTTCTTCTCTGTGAATTATTTCTTTAAGTGGATTCTGTAATGCTCAATGTTCATATAATCTTTTAGATTTCATTTATTGTGGAAGATTCTTACTTCCCCATCAAATTTGAGAGATAGGTTTGCTGGATATAACAGTTCTGGTTGGAGATTGTTTTCTTTCAGGATTTCAGATTTCCTTTCATGCCTTCCTGGCTTTTAGAATTGGGATTAAGAAGTTTGGTGTAACCCTTATTGGTTTGCCTCTAAATATCTGACCTTTAGCTCTTTCTGACTTTAGGATTCTTCCTTGGCCTCAATGTTGGTTATTTTAATTAAGATGTGACATATAGATTGCCTCTTTGATCTTGTGAAATTGGTGTTCTAGATGCCGCTTGTGCCTGAATGTCCATCTCATCTTCCAGGTTTGGAAAGTTATCTGAGATTATTTCTTGAAGATATTTTTTATTCTTTTGGTTTGTTTCTCGAGGCCTTACTCAATTCCAAGTAATCTGACATTAGGGTGCTTTATGGTGTCTCAGATATCTTGAATGTTCTGGTCATGGTATTTTATTTTTCTATGTTGTTGACTGTAAATTCAAGGTAGAATGTACTTTCTTCTGAGGTTGTACTCTGAAGTCCATGTGGTCTAGTTGTCTAGTCTGTTGGTAATATTATCTATTGAGATCTTAGTTGGACTATTGCATTCTTCATGTCATTCAATTTTTTTTTGTTTTTCAATTCTCACTCTTTGTTGATAGACTCTTTTATTTTCTTATTATTCTCTTTGAGTTTCTTCCTCAGATCTTCTGTTAGGTCATTGATCAGATCTATAATCAAATTTTTTAGTTCACCCTCTAGAATTCCCTTTTCCTTCCGCTGTAGTTTTCATTGTTGTAGAGGTATCTATGAGTACTGATTGTTGTTGTTTTTTCTCCTGGTCTATAAGGTTTTTGTGTTTTAAGTCTTTCTGTAGCACTGATTCCCTTTTTATTCCTCAATAATAATTAGTGTGTAGAGGGCATTATCTCTTATCTGGTTTAGAAATATAGTTCAGGTGTCCTAATTCTCTCTCATAAATGTGCTGTCACTGTAGGTTCTAATCTCTTCTGATAGGTTTTAATATGTGTCGTTCTTTGGGAAGAGGGAGAAAATAAGGAGACAGTAGGCTCATCAGGCTAGGGGAACTCAGGCACAATCATGGAGTTTTGGGTAGTAGAAGAGTGAGGGAGGATAGTGAATATTGAGGTAGTCTGAGAAAAAGCCAAACTGTATAATTTGGAGCTGCCCTGTACCAAGCCAGTGATGAAGGGAAAAAAGGGAGAGAGTGATATAATGGGTGGAAGTTGAGTAAATCAGTAGGTATTTATGTGAGTTTAGAGGAATCGGTTGGTATGTATGGGAACAAACTATCACATAAGCAAATATAAGCAAGGATGAGGGTGAAAAAAGAGGAAAGCGAGAGAGAGTAAAGGCAAGAATAGAGAGAAGTAAAAGATAAAATGAAGTAGAATAAAGTTTTTTTATAAAAAAATAGAAAATAATGGTAAAAATATTAAAAAGACAAATAGTGATTAAAAACCTAAAAATGAAAGGCACAGGTGGACAGATACACTAGAAATGGAACAATAAAAACCCTAAGAATTAAAAAAAAATGTGACAAAGTTTTTTTTTTTATTGGAAAGGTATTGAGTAGAGCAAATAAGAATAATCTCGTCCTATGCCAGGTTTTTCTTTCTTCTTGAATTGAAGCTTCCTTTGAAGAGATGTAATGCTGCTCCCAGGCTCTGGTGTGAAACTCTGCTCTCCTCCTGTTTGAGTTTCCAGCAGCCCAAGTCTATTTCAGTGGTTGTGGATGGGGAAGGTCAGCAGAGCCGCTTTGCTTGACAGCCAGTGGGAGGCAGACTGGGCTAGGCTGAATTTCTGAGTCTTGTGCACTCCCTCAGTACTTCATTGATGGAATGGGAAGTTGCAATGGATGGGGGTGGGGAGTACTGCAGACTCCTGCTAGAAAGTCTGCAGGTGGTTTGAACTTCTGTAGCTTAGGGAATTCCTCAGTACTTCACTAATAGAGCAGAGCAGAATGGAAAAGCAGACTGGGAGAGAGGCCCTGACACAGGGCCCCATTGTTTCCTCCGCAAGCTACCTGCTGCCACAGCTGACTCAGGTCTTTTGGTCCACGTGGATTCTCCCTCCCTCTGGAAGCCCCAGCGTCACTTCTGACCAAGTGAAAAATCTCCTCAGCAGGTGCCTGCCCGCTCGCTTGGAAACCTGCAGTCATAGATGGCACAGATTCTTCGTCCCAGCTAGGCCCCATCTTCTTTGCTCCCCAGTGGAAAAATCAGTCTCCATTCCCCAGTGCTTCCTCCCCTGCCCACTCAGTGATCCCCTCTGCCCAGGTGAACCCTGGCTGTTCCCTGGCTGGTCCCCTCTGCCTGTTCGACCCAGGAGCCTCAGCACACATTCTCCGCTTGCTGGGCAGTAGAGAGCGAAGAAGGGCAGGGCTGAGCTGATCTGTAGTTCCCAAACCTGGAATCTCTGTTCTTCTTCATTAATTCAGTAAAATATGATTAAAATATTTTAAAGTTTTGAAATAGAAAGTTATATTCTTCAGAAATGTTACTAGGTTTATACTTAAAATCTACTGAAAAACCAGTATTATAATTTAAAATACCTTCACTGAGCCATTCCCAAAGAATTATATTGGAAAGAGACATTTTAAGTAGAATTATAGGGTTCATCATCTTTTAAGTAGTCCCTAAAATTTTTTCATTAAAGCACAGATTACACCGCTAATAATGCCAATAAGATGAGAAAGTACATATCAAACTATTTTTTGTAATAACTGATTTGCAATTTTGCAGAAAGAAGAAAGGGATCTTGATACTGAACCAACACATTACTTCATACACAGAGTTATGAGTTCATCTTCGTACAATCAAGAAGATCTCATTTCATCTGCTGGGTATGTGAAATTAAAGCAATATGAATATAGAAATCTGAGATGAGTATGTGGCTATTGGAAGAATGGGCCCTGGCAAAGCCGTAATTGTGCGAGCATTCAGTTTCAGACTACCCCTCACTTCTTCTCATTCTTCCCGCCCTTGACTCCTTCACTGTGAAAAATTCCTAGGCTGCCTTTTACTACCTGCTCCCCAATTTCTAGTTTCCTAGCCTCTACATTCTTGTTTTGAGCACTTTCTAGTGTGTCAATGTCTTGGATCAGGTATTTGCCAATGTGTTCACTTATTTTTTAACCTCAGCTCAACAAAAGAATGTGTATTATCAACACAAAAGGGCTCCTGCTCAGCTCTCTTAATTAACCTAAATATTCTAGTGTACAGTGTTGTCTATAAGAAGAATCCTGAGTGGGAGAAATTTAACTTGGAGCACTCAGAGATGAATTCTAGAAAGCAATAGACTTTGATGTGGGCCTTTAAAAATGAGTATCATTTACATGAGAGGAAAACATGTTTGGATTGCTGTAAGAGCATAATATGGGCTGTTTGGCAGTTACAGAGGACAGAGAGGAACAAAGTCCACTGTAGACTTGAAGTCTAACTAGTACCTCCATCAAGAATTATTAAAATACCCAAAATTGTTATATCTTTAATAATATTTATAACCTAAAAGAGTTGACATTTTCTACCTTGGGAAAATAATTGTGTATACAGAGAAATAGGCACCTGTCTTATTTGCATAAGTGAAGTAGATAAAGGGGCACAGGTAATATTTAATAAAAAAAAATTAGAGTAAGGTGATATTTGGAAGTTCCAGGCCATTTTTTTCCTTCATGGAAACCAAAAATAAGCAACTTCAAGCAAAGACAATTTTCTAAGAGCTCTGGGAACCAGTTATTTATCTGTAGCAAATGAAGGAATACTCAGTCAAGAAAAACCCCCTTTGAAAATGGTATTCTGTGGATTTTTTTTTTTTCTGCAGTACTGGGGATTGAACTCAGGGGCATTCTACCTCTGAGCTATACCCCCAGCCCTATTTTTTATTTTTTATTTTGAAACAGTCTCACTAAGTTGCAGAGGGCCTCACTAGGTAGCTGAGGCTGGCGGCGATCCTGGATCCTCCGGTCTCAGCTTCCCAAATGCTGGGATTACAAACATTCGCCACTATGCCCAGCTTCTGTGGATTTTTACTTACTCTTACCCAACTTTCTTCCAGCATGGCATAATACATGTGGGAGGAAAGAGACCAATTCCCAGTTTTCAACCTCTAGAAAAAGTCTGGGGTTGTAGCTTGGAGGCAGAATGCCCCTGGGTTCTATCTGTATTACCTTCCCATCCACACACACAAACTATACACCTAAAAATGGTTAAACTGATAAATTTTATATATGTTTAATCATAGTTTTGTGTGTGTGTGTGTGTGTGTGTGTGTGTGTGCGCGCGTGTTTTTGTTTTTGTTTTTTTTTTTTTGTACTGGGGATTGAACTCAGGGGCATTTTATCCCCAAGATACACTCCCAGTCCTATTTTTTTTTCTTTATTTTGAAACAGGGTCTCACTAAGTTGCAGAGAGCCTCACTAAGTAGCTGAGGCTGGCCATGAACCCAGATCTTCCAGTCTCAGCTTCCCAAGTACTGGGATTACAAGCGTGTGCTACCATGCCCGGCTTAATCATAGTTTTAAAAGTTGGAAAGTCAATTTAGAATCATTTTCATTCATTTGTAATTTTAGCAATATAACAGGTTTGCTTCCGTAATAATAATGACTCGTTGCTCTTTTGCTTAATCAATAATTTGTTCATTTGTTAAATATGCAAATAAAAATGTTCTTTTTTCTTTTATTTTAGTGAAGCAGAAGATTTTAATCCAGATCCAAGTGATATAACATTAAAAGGTTGGATATTCTTCTAAATGTTTAGAAAATATCCAAAATGAAACTTTATTTCTTTGATAACTTAGCTGTTTGATACGTTAGTAACTTTTTAGTTATGGAACTTGAAGTTAATTCTGTGTTTTTCCTTTAAGGATGAGTTTTGGAAAGTGATCCAATATTACATTACTCAGATGTTAAAATGATCCAAATACTTTGCCTTATTCGAATTGCTATTAATGTTTTATTAATAATTTTACTATCAAAATATATGTGAGGTGATATTATGAATTTATATTTACCATGGTCCTATAAAAAAGATAAGCAGTAAATCCGGGTCAGAACCCATCATGATATTTGGATTTAATTTTTCATTTAAAAGAATATGCTTTCTTTGTGTCATAGCTTAGCCCTACTAAAATATATAAAAGGCTTTTTAAAATACGTAAAGTGTCATAAAGTGTCATGCTTACTAGAAAGCAGCTTTAAAACTCAAGCCAAAGATTTATCATGACTATTTCCAACATGCAGCCCACTGAAGAAACATTTTTTTCAGCTTGGAAATGGAAATAATTGCTATTAAGATAAATAATTGTTATTAAGGTAATTCATAGAAGAGCAGTATGTATGTCTGAATTTCAATGAACATACCAAACCTATAGGTATCAAAATAACCACTAATATTATTTATGATTTATTGAATCATAAGCTCTTAGATCCAGACAAAATCCGCTTAATGTAATCCTCTTCATTTTATAGATGAGGAAACTCAAACTGAGGATGAGGCAGTAATCTGTCCAACATTAGTCTAGGTCAAAATAGAGTCCAATCTGTATCTTGTCTGCTGCCCTTAAATTCAATACATTTTTTTGTTTTCTACAACTTTGTTGCTGTGATATTTCACTTTAGCAATATTTCATCTTTCCAAGTCAAAAGTTTATTCATTCATTCAGATTTACCGAGCATCTTCTTTCTGTTTTAAGATTCCATATGTAAATAAGACCCACAAAATCATTGTACTTGTGAATGAACATTTTAACTTGGGTTGGGGAGTCAAAGAGTAAGGGCATAAGATAATTCCAGATATTGATAAGTACTTACCATCTCATTTATAACAAAATTCCATGTACTTGTGGTGGTTTACAAACCATAATCTGGGCATCTCCCTTATCCCCTTTTAGCTTTCTGACCTCCTGTTTCTCTTTTTGGTTCTCTGCACCGCAGCCTGCCTGACCTCCTGGTTCTGCAAACCTTCCAGGCATGGAGGGCCTTTGCACTTGCCAATGCTCCTGTATCTGCAAAGCTCATTCCTCACCTTTGGATCTTTGCTCATATGTCACTTGAACAGAGAGGCCTCCTCTGATCAGATGCTCTGAAATTTCAAGTTATTTCACATCATGGCCCTACCTGTCCCACTTCTTTTTCTTTTTTTTTTTTTTCCTTGACATTTATCTGGAAGACTGTGTATGTCAGTTATTTGATTTTTTACTCTCTTCTCTAGAATTTAATCTCCATGAAGGTAGGGATTTATATTGGTTCACTACTATAGTGAACAGTGTGTTGGCATATAGTAGTTGGAGGCATTTAGTGAGATAGGAAAGACTACGGGAGGAACTATAGGGGCATGAGGGAGCATATGAATACTGTTTGGGTGATAATTAGACTGAGGTATCCATTAGACTTTCAAGTTGAGATGTTGTAAGAACAATTGGATGTTTCTGTTGAGAATCCAATGGAGAGGTCAGGTTGGATCATACATATTCCTAGTTTCATAATGCATACAATAAAATCTCATATAACCAAAATATGGATATCTGGTCCTCTTAAATATCAGGAATTTTTCTATGCCTCTTCATCAAAAGCACTTTCTATTTTGTCCTAAAGATACAATGCCTATATAGCTTAGAAACTTAAAAACATGTTTGGAATGATGGCCCTGGCATTAAAAACAAACATCTTTAGTCATTTAAAAAGAAAAGTTTGTGAGCAGTATAAAGTAGATTCAGACATTTTAAGAATATTAATAAAATTTTATAAATTTATCAAGTAATTCAATCACTCTCCCTGTATTTCAGTTGAGGCTTTACTTTTTTCCCTAGAATCTTCATTAGCCCAAAGAGTCATTCAAAAAGTGATTACTTTTCACTGCTCTTGATGAGTACATGAGTATAAAATTCATAGTTTTTGAGCCGGGTGTAGTGGCAACATGCCTGTAATCCCAGTACTTGGGAGGCTGAGACAGGAGGTTCACAAGTTCGAGGACAGCTTCAACAAGTAGTGAGACTCTCATCAACCCAGCGAGACCCTGTTTCAAAATAATAACAAAAATAAAATAGGGCTGGGGGTGTAACTCGGAGGTAGGATGCCTCTGGGTTCAATCCCCAGTACTAAAAAAAAAAATCATAGTTTTTGCACATACGTTTCATTGTGTCCTCTCAGGAGCCATACAGGGAAGATAGTCTCATTTTCATTCTACATGTGAAGAAATTGAGAGTCAGAGAAGTTAGATTTAATTTGCCAACTTTGCTCTAAGAATGAAGCTAAGACTCAAATGTACTTTTATGAGCCCTTAGCATATTGTTTGTATCCCTAGCAATGGGTCTATGTGAAACTTCTCTTGCAGTGACATTAACACAAACATTTTCTTCTTCATTTCAATCATCTTCTTTTAATTAAGTATTCACAAAGAGTGTTAAAGTTGGAAAGGCTTCTAGGAATCATCTTCAAACTAATCTCTCATTTATAGGTTAAACAGGCCCATGGAGATTGAGGTGACTGAATGGTTTTACTTAGATATATATCTACTAAATTATAGGGACTACCTTTCCTAGTACATCACACATCTTTCATAATCCTAAATGAAGGCCCAAATACACCCCAGCATTTTAGGGCTCTCAACTATCTCAGCATTATTCCCATTATCTGTGCATTAAAAATAATAATAATAACTTTCTCTGTAAGCTTAAGGTATATTATTTTGGTGAAAAAAAAGTAATAAGAGCAGATTTATGTCAATAAATATATGTACCTCAGAAAAAGTATTTTTTCTTTTCTTTTTTTTCCCCCCTTTCCACAGGAAGCTATCAGGAACAAAATAGAGAGAATTTAAACAATGTTAAGGTAAATATTTTTCAATAGCCTTTAATTGGTATACATAGGGGTTTAATTGAGAATATACCATTTTTAAAAGTCTAGTCAGAGACTATTGGTATGATTTAAGGAATAACAGGAGATATTTCCTATTCACAATTTCTTCATACCTAGATCTCCCCGGTTGGCTGAGGCCTGTCCCTGGTATCTGAAAATCCTTCAATGAAAATGTTCACTTCTTAGAATTAAGTTAGTATTCCTTGTTTAGGTGAGCAGAATAAGCTTCTGGTTTTCCATCACCTAAGTACCATGCCATTGACTAACTCTACTACTTCAACCTCTGGAGAAAAACCTAAAGGGATTGAGTCACTTGGCTCTCTCTGGGGTGGATAGACCCCAGTGGAGACCTAGTAGAGGTAGGGAGGAAACAGTAACTTCAAAGATTCGGGAGAGACAGAGGTTTCTGGCAGGAAGTGAGTGCTCATTCTACATACTTGTGTGTATTCTGAAGGACTGACTGTATACAAGGCAGCTTTACAAAAGTCCACGTACTCCCCAGGGTAAGCACAGGGAATTTCCTCTTCTTTAATCCTCCTTACAAGTTTCCAATGAGGAATAAAACCAGAAGCCTCTTAACTGTTATACTGTAATTGTACATTGATTTCTTTTTAGCTCAACTTAATCACTTTCAAGTATGTCTTCCTATTTCCACAAATACAAGATTTTTTTAATTATCCAGTATCACTGTTATAGCTAAATTTTCAGAACCAATTCTTTAAATCCTAAAACTCACACTTAGTTTTGCCAAACATCCAAAGTTTGGCAATCCAATTTTTATTTATGAATATAAACACCTATTTAATAACCTCAGACTTCACTTAGGCCACACTTTCCAAAAAGTAAAATCATATGACATTAAAAGGAGGCACTGGGGCTCTCCTCTAGGAATTGGTACCAAACTAAATAGCTAATCTGAATCCTTTTCACTCTTAGTTCTTTCCCTCATTTGTACCTTTTCCATGGTAAAACTAGGCTTACAAATGTTATTCAGTCCAGTTTCTCTCACTAATTACAACTAAAACTCTAAAGAACCACTGAGAATCTGAGAATAAAGGATAGCAGGTGTTGGGCCAGGAAATTAAATCTCAAAGAACAAACCAATGTCATTGTGAGTTTCTTGGATTATTATGTTTTGTTTTTCTTCTTCCTACATTTTCTGGCTTAGACTTAGAGCAGCTCAAATCTGGAATTTCATAGAAGGAATGGGTAGAATAAAGTTCCAAGAGAAGTCATTGCTTTTTGATCTGTTAGAAGGGAGGTTCCTGTGGAATGGAGACTGTGTGTGTGTGGTTGGCGAGGGAGGGATCCCTGTTTTATTTTCCCACTCCCTTCCCCACTTGATCTTGCCTTGAGACAAGTTTAAGTCATGAAATTAGGTGGCAGAGGCAAAAGAGGCTGTTGAGACACCACCTAAAATTATGAATGAAAAGTCTCACTGACTTTTTTTTTTTTACTCTGCTCTCTGTTTTCATGGAGGGGGATCCAATTATGAGAGGTATGAGTCACCACATAAGGAAATTAGAGCCACAGCCTTCTGGCCATAGAACTAGATAAGGGATTGGTGAGAGTCAGAGGCTCTGAGGGAAATGGTAGAGAAGAGAGGCCTTGAAAAAAAGGAGCCTCTAAATATGTTTAGTCTCCCCTGAGCTAGATATGCATGGGACTGACTTGAAGTGACATAGACAAAAGGCTTTGAGAACTTGAGCTGTAATCTTTATAATGGTTTACATACTGCTTTTCTGGGATAATTGCTGCTCCTGAATTCTAAGAAATGGCACATAGATCTATGGAATGAACCAATATCTGAATGATTTTCTCCCCTTTACCAGGTAAACACAGCCACTTTATTGCTACAGACCCCACAATGGCTAAGATTTCATGAAAGGAAACTGAGAGTTGGAAAGTGTACATTCTTTTCTTCTCCACTTACTATTTTATCTCTTCTTAAAAAATTTGTAACTCATTCTAATTGATACAAAGGAGAAAATAGGTAGCTATAGATGACATTTTTTCACTAATTAATATGGCTAAACCTTTGGCTATCATGTAATGGTAGCCATGGTCCACATTTATAATAAAGGCCAATCCTAGGAATCATCAGTGACAAAATGATTAGCCAAAATTTCAGAGAATAATTACTTGAGGCTACAGAGCATTCATTTCATTTATGTTAAATGCTGTTTCATTTATGTTAGATGCTATCAAGGTTGCACTATATCCTTTTGGGTATTTCTATGTATATCTAATATTTAGTGTCCAAAGAAAGACTAATATAATATGTTGATTTGCCTTGACAGTTTGTCACCCTCTTTGAAGGAGCTAAGGAGTCCCTTGGCAGTGGACATGTCTCAAAGGATATCATTTCAGGTACAAAATATGCCATTATTTCAACAACCAGTGTAGTAAAGTTCATAATTCCATAATTTGAATTTAGAGTTTTGTGGGGGTTTTTGTTTGTTTTGTTTTTTGTTTCTATCATTCACCCTTTTGGAATAAGTGGCCCTTCCCTTCTCTATTATCCATATGGGACTGAAAAACTATGCTTATCATTTATATAACTTGCAATTTAAGTCTATTATGCAGTTGTATGTCTTTAACTTCACACCAAAGGGACAACATAAGGTAACTCACATTAGACTCCACCTATCCACATTTTATTCAAAAGGAAAATGAGAATCACTAAGGAGGAAAAATACAGCAGGTTCTCCAAGTTCACCGTACCACTAGCTAATATGCTTTAGAGGTAAGATTCAGATACCAGTCTGTCTGATTCCAAAGCCAGAGCTCATTCAGCAGTATCATAGCTTACACACTTGAATGGCTCCTTCAGCAAGGTAGGTTATGTAAGCAAGAGTGGCAAGCTGGGCAGGGGTCTGTGACTCACTGAAGATAGGATACTCCACCTAAAGGAGGGAGCTTCAGTCACTGAATGTCAGATTCTTGCCAGGTCCTCTATACCGAGTCTTAGGTCCTCTTAGGTCTTAGCATTTCTTGAGAGAAGCCAAATATGGATGTTTCATATTAAAAATGCCTGACTTTTAAGTGCCATGTACTACAGTTAAGAAATTTTTGGCTCTTGGCGTCAGGCATGATTTTATGTCCCATCACAACCTATCAGGAAGTATCAGGAAAGTAAATAATGTTCATTACTCTTTTTATACATAAAATAATCATTTTGTTAAATTGAGACATGGTATTCTCTAAGAACCCAATGTGCTAAAAACGTGGTACCAAACAACCAAATCCACATAGAGACTCTTCTATTATCTAGACAGTTCTATCTTACCTGATTCTTCCCCCACAAAAAAAAAATCACTTGGAACCTGTCAGTGGAAGGTTTTCCTAACATGGACAAGACAGTCTTAATGTACTTCTCTTATTTGACCATTCCAAAATAGACACCCTCAATGTGTAGAGTTGAAATTTACTTCCCCATTTAGTTTATTGGGCATTTTGAGAGAGTTTTCTGTGGGGAAAGAAGAGATGAGCCCTGTATACATAACTGCAGAAGGGCCAAGGTTTTGTGGGTATAATGATGTAATGATGCCATTACAGTCCAGAGAGCCTGAGCCCTATTCCCACCTTGGCCATTTTTTATTCATATCATCTTATGCAAGGTACTTGACCTCACAAAGCAAGCTCCAGTGTCCAAAAGAGAAGCTATCATTTGTCCAGTTTCCCTCATAGGAGTGTTACAGAGGTTGAATAAAAAAAGTCTTTGTATATGCTCTTTAAATCCTACAAATTATTTTATCAACCCTAATATAACCACGACAATTAAAACATGTATGTATATATATATATACTTTTTTTTTTTTCTCTACAGAAACTCCGAAGCCCAGTGTTCCTAAACAAGGATCTAAAATGCTGGCAAAGGTATCTTCAGCCCTGTCAAAGGTGTTTTCACGATCTAATATCAATATTCCCAAATCTTCCTCACCACCTCACCAGAATGAGTACTGAAGCTTATATACCTGATATGAGTATGCTTATTTCCCCTAGAAAATAAAATGATTTTTAAAGCATAAAAAGTGTACTATGATTCTTATAATATCAAAAATAAGAATAAAATAAAATATAAAAGGGACCTGTGTAAAAGACAGGTTTAATAAATACTTATTTCTAGCAGGACATGGAGACACGCTCCTATAATACCACTATTTGGGAAGCTGAAATAGGAGGATTTCAGGTTCAAGACCAGTCTTAGCAACAGATGAATTCACTGTCAAAGTCATATTCAAGTAAGATAAAATATTTATGCCAAATAAAATAAATCAATTTTTCTCATCTGCAGGTAAGTTTCCACCAGTTTCTGAAATAACTCCAAGCCAAAAAAAATATCAACATAAAGCTCCATCTGGAAGTTAAAAACTGTGGATAAAATACCATATAGGCTTAAAATGAACCCTATGACTAAAGAATAATCTCTTTGATAAAATATCAATCAGAGAATTTGTCAATAAATTTTTAAAATCTTTTATATAAATATCTTACATGAATATAGATATCAGGTCTCTGTAGAAATATAAATAATGAAGTATAACAAGATGGCTAGCTAGTGCAGTGGTAAAATTTTTCAGTATCAGTTACACTTGCTTCTTTCTGAAACTTGCGTCTTTCAACTTCATCCTCTCTCTGAGATCTAAAGATATTGTTTAAAATATCCAAGATGATCCAGCACCCATTCATGCTAAAAGTACTTCAGAGAATTGGAATAGAAGGAACATACCTCAACATCATAAAGGCAATATACAATAGGCCCACAGCCAACAACCTGTTAAATGGAGAGAAACTGCAAGAGTTCCCACTAAAAACAGGAACAAGACAAGGATGTCCACTATCACCTCTTCTGTTCAATATAGTACTTGAGACTCTAGCCAGAGCAATAAGGCAAGAGAAGGAAAACAAAGGGGTAAAAATAGGGAAAGAAGAACTAAAACTATCCCTTTTTGCAGATGACATGCTATTATACTTAGAAGACCCAATAAACTCAACCAAAAAACTTACAAAACTGATTAACAAATTCAGCAAAGTGCCTGGATACAAAATCAATCCTAAAAAATCAGAAGCTTTTCTGTATGCCAACCACAAATCCACTGAAAAAGAAATCCAGAAAAAAATTCCACTCACAATAACACTACAAAAAATAAAATACTTAGGGATAAACCTAACCAAGGAGGTAAAAGACCTCTATAAGGAAAACTACAAAAAGTTGAAGAAAGAAATTGATGAAGACCTTAGAAGATGAAAGGATCTACCATGCTCTTGGATAGGCAGAATAAATATCATCAAAATGGCCATCCTCCCAAAACTGATCTATAAATTCAATGCAATACCCATGAAATTACCAAGGTCACTCCTCACAGACATAGAAAAATCAGTCCTTAAATTCATCTGGAAAAACAAAAAGCCCAGGATAGCCAAAGTATTTCTTAGCAACAAGAACCATGCAGGAGGTCTCACAATTCCTGACTTCAAACTCTACTACAAAGCCACAGTAATAAAAACAGCATGGTATTGGCACAAAAATAGACACATAGAACAATGGAGCAGAATAGAAGACCCAGAAACAGACCCACAGGCTTACAGTCAACTGATTTTTGACAAAGGAGCCAAAAACATACATTGGAAAAAAGATAACCTCTTTAACAAATGGTGTTGGCAAAACTGGTTAGCCATATGCAGGAAAATGGAAATAAACCCCACTTTCTCACCCTGCACAAGAGTCAACTCAAGGTGGATCAAAGACCTGGAAATCAGGCCAGAGACCTTGCAGCTACTTGAAGAGGGCATAGGACCAACACTTCAACACATAGGCACAGGTAAAAACTTTCTCAACAAGACCTCAAAAGCACAAGCAACTCATAGGAAGATCAATACATGGGATTGCATTAAACTTAAGAGCTTCTGCGCAGCAAAGGAAACTATCAAGAACGTCAACAGAGAACTTACAGAGTGGGAGAAGATTTTTACCAATTACACTTCTGATAGAGGTCTAATATCTATGATATGCAAAGAACTCAAGAAAATCACAACTAGAAAGCAAATAACCCAATCAAAAAATGGGCAAAGGACCTAAATAGACACTTCACAAAAGAAGAAATACAAATGGCCAATAAATGTATGAGGAAATGTTACACATCACTAGCAATCAAAGAGATGAAAATCAAAACTACCCTGAGATTTCACCTAACTCCAGTCAGAATGGCAATCATAAAAACATGAACAACAACAGCTGCTGGCGAGGATGTGGAGAAGTGGGAACACTAATACATTTTTGGTGGGACTGCAAACTAGTGAAACCACTTTGGAAAACAATATGGAGGATCCTCAGGTGAATGGGAATGAACCTACCATATGATCCAGCATACCACTTCTGGATATCTACCCAAAAGAATGGAAACCAAACTACCAGACCGACGCATGTGCATCTATGTGTTTATAGCTGCACAATTCACAATAGCCAAACTATGGAAGCAACCAAGATGTCCATCAACAGATGAATGAATTACAAAACAATGGGACATGTACACAATGGAATTTTACTCAGCCATAAAGAAGAACAAAATTATGTTCTTTGCAGGGAAATGGATGCAACTGGAAAATATTATGTTAAGTGAAATCAGCCAGTCACAAAGAGTAAAGCAGCATATGTTCTCATAAAATGCAGATGCTAGGGAGAAGATGGGGCATAAGAGGGTATCCAGATGGAAAAGGAGAGACCCTCGATAAAGAAGTTGATTTAACCGAAGGGGATAGTCGGGAGGCGGGGGGGAGGGGCAGGGACACCCAAAAGTACATCAAGCTTACTCACTAAACCGAACTGAGATGGAGGGAGGGCAAAGGAGCAGGGTGGGAGTCTAGGGAAAGGGTCAAATGAGAAATGTGGGCACATATGTCGTTATTAATTTGTACCTAACAAAGATGAATGCTTACAATGCACAAATTAAAAAAAAAATAATAAAAAACCTATACATGCAAAAAAAAATATCCAAGAGATAAACCAAATTGTTACCCAAGAATGTCAAACACTATCACTATCTACCCAAAGGCTGATTCATGAATTTTCAGAGAAAGTGATGAATTTCCTTTTGTCTAAAATTTTCTTGACAGGCAGTGGTAAGGCAGAAATATCTGAGACTTTGTTTTACAAAATTGGACTCCCTTTAATAAAGTTTTTCAGTTCAGTTCTGACAAGGAGCTCTATATATAAAAAGAACTGACCATGTAGCCAAAATTTTATATGTAAATAAAGCATTGAATTGGCTGGCTCATCTACTTATATTAATTTCTTAAAAGTAGATTGATCTTGAAGATCATACAATATTGTTTAACTGATACATACAAACCTTTTCACCAATGACAGTTGACAAGAAATAGCTGGATATCCATTTCAGAATTTTTAGAAACACTAACTCTATATCACTGTATATTGGTTGACACTATTAAGGAAAGTGTTCTTATATCTGTTATATAAACCATTACTGTTCCCCGGAGTAAGATATCACATGTTCACAACAGCTGTCTTTCAACTTAACAGTAGATTTAACTGTAAAATTTAAACACTATGCTTCACATACTCTGGAATTAAAGTGTAAGAGTAACGTAATCTCTGCTATAAGATTGTTATTAATTATAACAATTAATTCTAGTTTTACCCAACTCATATAGAAGAAGAAGAATTAAGTGCAGAATTTGTCTTTGAAGCTGTCAAACTTTTTTAAAAGAAATGGTTACAATTGATAAACTTAAGTGCCAGGAAAATCTTTCATCTAGAAAGGTTTTTCTTTTAGATGCAATGTGTTAGATGAAACATTGTCCATATTCTCCACCAATAAGGACCAATTGTCCTTATTATTCACCATCTTTAGTGAAGTAATGACGCTAAAAATATCACAGATTGAATTGAACAAAATGTGATAAAATCTGTAGTAGCTGAAATTTCCAGAAGTAGTATTAATCTTTCTCTTTCAGCTATTGACTCACAAGAATGCTTTTTAAATTCATAAAGCAGTGAAAGGATTTTTTAGGTTATTAATACTTTTTAAAAGGGAGTTGGAAAACTTTATATATGGAGGGTTAGACAATAAACATTTCAGTTTTGTGGGGCATGTGGTTTCTGTCTGAACAACTCCATGCACTATTATAGCACAGATGCAGTCAGAGACAACACATAAACAAATGAACATGGATGTGATCTAATGAAATGTTATTCATGGACAATAAAATCTGAATTCCATGTAATTTTCATGTCACAACATATTCTTCTTTTTATCATTTTCAGTAATTTAATAATGTAAAACCCATACTTTAATTCATCCAAATTGATCACATACCAGATTTAGACAATGGGTCAAGCCATCAGATTATCCACTGTGGGTGTAGCTCAGTTGTAGAATGTGTTGGTAACCATGAGTGAGGCCCTGGATTCAATTGCCAGCATTGCCAAAAACAAAACAAAGAAAAACAAAAAACAAAAACCTGACTGACACTACTTTTCAAAAACTAGAAAAACTCTTCTTTTGTGGTTACACATTTTATATTCCCAACAATCAATTAGCAAGATTTTCCATTGCTGCCTATGTTAATAACCATTTTGCCTTTTTTCCAGTTTACCTATTCTAATACGATATAGTTTTATTTCATTGTGATTTTCATTTGTGTTTTCCTAACTGGGTTAAGTATCTTATGCTTATTTGCTAATTTTATACCCTTATGATAAAGTCTACAACTATTAATTCTAGCTAAACAACAATACTTAGCTGAATTACATATTGAAATATTTTATTTGAGTTGAGAAATAGTATCTTAGTCCATTCTGGCTGCTATACTGTAGATTTACTTATTGCTCACAGTTCTTAAGGCTAGAAAGTCCTATTTCAAAAGATTTGATATTCCTAGTGATCTGTCTCTCACTCAGATGGCTCCCTTTACATGTCCTCACATGACCAAAGGGGCCAGCAGTCTTTCTCAAGCCTCTCTAATAAGGGCACTAATTCCACTTATGAGTCCACATGACTTAATCTCATCCCCAAAACCCACCTCTCAATAGTACTTCAATGGAGATTGGGTTTCAAAATGAATTTTGGAGGGACACATACCATAGAAGACAAATAGATTTAAGGCAAAAGAATACAATTATATTATATTACAGCTTCATATCTTTAAGGTTATAGTATGTTAACATCTCCAGAATCAAGATTTCACAGTTTATAACCAGATGGAAAATTCTTGAAGAATGTCATGTACATTGCTATAGTAATGTTAATGTTTTACATCTGCTGCTGCCTTGGCAACACCTTTTATTTAATGAAATTCAATTTCATAATCCCTTAAAAGTTCAAATTTGGGGGAAATATTAACAGGGGAGATGAAGTATATACTTTATTGATTAAAAACGAAACCATGGTCATTAGCTTCTTACTTACAGGGTGAAAGACAGATGGCCAGTCCTTCACCCTAGGTAGAAAATCAGGCTGGATAATGAAATTTCTATAACCTACCATCTGCTTGTTAATGATGATCAGTAGCAATGTCATTCGTTCTTGTGTTCTCTCACAGACGGGCTGGCTCATCTCTGAAAAAGAAAAAAAAAAAAAACCTCATGATTCTTTAATCAGTTTTTTGTTTTTTTTTTTTTTTTTTTTTTTTTTTTTTGCGGTACTGGGGATTGAACTCAGGAGCATTCTACCTCCGAGCTATACCCCCAGCCCTATTTTTTATTCTTTATTTTGAAACCGGGTCTCACTAAGTTGCAGAGTGCCTCACTAGGTGGCTGAGGCTGGCCACGAACCCGGATCCTCTGGTCTCAGCCTCCCGAATGCTGGGATTACAAGCGTGTGCTACCACACCCAGCTAAGTTTTTTTTTTTTTTTTAATTCACTAATAAAACAAAACAGCAATAAAAATGGAAAGCAAAAGACAGTTATAAAAGAACACATTAATTTATAGATTTTTCATAGTCTCCATGCCTGCCAAGATATTAAAATTCAAAATATAAACATCCACTACAGATGATAACAATTTCCTTAAAGTTGTACATCTCAGTGGGACATCTTTGTATAGTAGAGCAAGGATTCAATTTTGGACATTGTGAGTTGCAAGTGTTTATTAAATATCCAATAGAAGTTTTAGAGTAGGCAGTTAGATATAAGGATCTAGAATTTAGAGAAGGTCTTTCCTGGAGATATAAATTTAGTCTCATTCACATCATACAAGAATTTAAGAGCTATACGTGTTCCCAAGAAAATAGAGAACAACTCTAACATGTAGCTTATCATAATTAATGTCTTTATCCCTATTAGATAAGCTCCTATGACTCACTTGAATTCTATTGACCTGGATCATTATTTCCCATTCAATAATGGAATTCCTTTTCAAAATTGGAAACTCCTTGATGCATACATCTTCCTTTCCATATAATAAGTTGCAGTTCCTTTGCCATATTTCTTGATTTACCATTTCTCTATATGTTATCATATGTATTTTTAAATATTTCGTTCATAGCTGATGGTATTTTACCCAATCTATTTTGTCATTGTGAGTTGTCAGATTTTTATTACTTCAGTATAATTTTTGTACACTTTTAGGATAAACAGGCAAAATATGTACTTGGTACTTTTTAAAGAACTATATATTTGATTTTGATAGTTTAAAAGATAAATATAGAAAAAGATATAAATCAAAATAAAGAAAATATAAGAATTTTAAGTATAATGAAAATAGAAATTAACAGTATTATAGGGTAAAATATGGATATAACTACAGGTACAGTAAGCCTTTCCACTTGAGAGAATACCTCAAACTTATTTTAGCATATATATTTTAAAACCTAAATAAATAGAAGGCCAAAATAAGTCAATGGCTATTAAATTATCCTTCTTAATGGTCAGAATACATCTAACCCATAATGTATTATGGGGAACATTTATTAAGCCATGAGGAAGAAATATTTAGTCTATCTGAAAGAATTTGGGGAAATATGAAAACAAAGCTACATAGATAATTGTGTTAAATTAATACTACTGCCATGGTTTGGATCTTGAGTGACACCATAGGCCTATGTGTTAAAGACTTGGTCTCTAGCTTGATGTTATTGAAAAGTGGTGGAAATTTTAAGATATTGAGCATTTTGGGAGGTATCTAGATCTATGGGGGTGTGCTGTAAAGGGAATTGTGAGACCCCAGTCTCTTCCTCTTTCTCTTTTGCTTCCCAATCATGAAGTATGCAAGTTAGCTCCACCATGTGCTCTCATCATGCCATCCTGCTTCACAGGCAACAAGCAACAAGGACAACCAATCATGGACTGGAACCTCTAAAATAGTGAGCCAAAATCAAACTTTTCTTTTTATAAGTTGATTATCTCAGGTATTTTTAATAGTGACAGAGAACAATGCCTAACAAAAATAATAACAAAAGCTTCATAATACATGGAGAAAAGCACTGTCGAAATTAATTTATCAAGAAAAAACAAGGACTAAGGAAGATAGCAACTTAGAGGGAGGCATCAGGATTCAGGCATGCTCAGGCTCAGAACTCAATCACTGGAAAGGCTGCTTCTTGACAAGGAAAGAAAAGCTGCAGAAAACTCAACAAAACAATGAAAGTTGAAAAGCTGCAGAACCAGAACTAGAGGAAAGAGCAGAAGCCTATAAACAAGCTCCATGCATCTCACTTGGAGAATGGACACTGGAGACCAGCAGTGGCAGCAGCAGTGGTGGCAGCAGTGCCATCTTGGCCAGGCCATGACAGAACTGACAGCCACCAGCACCATGGCTTCCAGACACCTCCAGGAAGAAACTGTGGCTTGTTGTGAGGCTGGCGACTACAGACCATCAGCGAAAGCAGTCAGCATTTTGCCCCATACTTAACAGGGGCCTGGCAGACCAAATGGTCCATTCAGACAGTTGGACTATAGCTTAACCCATCACTCATAGCAGTTATCCCAGAGCAGCACCCATAAGTTAGCAAGCCATCCCAGCAGGACGTAGCCCTGTCCAATCATAGGGATTGCATGACAAGGAAATGGGCTCATGGGGGCTTGAGACTTTGCAAATCACCCCTGCGGAGGTGAGGATGGGGACTACTATCAGACACAACAGAAACATGAATTAATAGGTAGCCCCTAGAGACAAGTGAGAGACAACTGCAATCGCAGTTTGCCAAGCCTTTGTAGGATCTCTAGGTATGACCATGGGACACCAACCCATGGTGTCTGGAGGAAATAGCTCAGCCTACCAAGTTGCAGGCTCCAAAAGCAGTGAACTTGCATCTGCCATGTTTGGGCACTATAAACACCAGTGCCAGAGGCCATCAAGGTCTCCCATGATTGTGGATGCTCAGAGCAGCGGTGGTGTCCCTGGGGCTAAGGAACTGAGCCACCCAAGCCCCCACTTGAAACTGTGCAAACTTTCCCTGCCAGGCTGTACTAAATCAGAACATCTTGGTTTGGCAGGAAGCATGTTACACAGCCAAGGTTACATCTGTATATAGGACACACTAAGTGAAAGACCTTTGTCTTTCTTCTTGGAGTTTTCTCTCAAGACTCATTGTATTTCTTTCACAAGATGTTTCCAATGGCCCATGCTCCAACAGCCATGCACATTCAAAACCACATCAAGAAAATTGTACACCATGAGCAAGTTGGTTTCATCCCAGGAAAGCAAGGCTGGTTCAACATATGGAAATCAATGTTATTCACAACATTAAATAGAACTAAGAACAAAAATTACATGATCATATCAATAGATGCTAAAAAAGTATTTGACAAAATCCAACATCAATTCATGTTTAAAAAAGTTGCAGAAAACTGGAATAGAAAGAATGTATTTCAACATCATTAAAGCAATATACAATAAATCCAAAGCCAACATCATATTGAATGAGGAAAAACTACAGGAATTCCCTTTGAAATCAGGAACAAGACAAGAATGCCCACGATCATCACTCCTTTTCAATACAGTCCTCAAGATTCTTGCTACAGCAGTGAGACAAGAAAAGTATATCAAAGGAATTCATATAGGAAAATAAGAATTAAAATTATCTTTATTTGCAGATGACATTATCCTATATCTAGAAGACCCAAGAGAGCCGGGCGTGGTGGTGCACGCTTGTAATCCCAGCATTCGGGAGGCTGAGACCAGAGGATCCGGGTTCGAGGCCAGCCTCAGCTACCTAGTGAGGCACTCCGCAACTTAGTGAGACTCGTACACAATGGAATGTTACTCAGCCATTAAGAAGAACAAAATCATGTTATTTGCAGGGAAATGGAGGCAACTGGAAAACATTATGTTAAGTGAGATTAGCCAGTCACAAAGAGTAAAAAAGCATATGTTCTCCCTAATTTGCGGATGCTAGGGAGAAGATGGGGCATAAGAGGGTCTCTAGATGAAAAAGGAGAGACCCTCGAAAGCAAAGAAGTTGATTTAGCCGAGGGGGTTGGACAGGGGTGGGGGTGGGGGAACACTAATGTATATCAAGGTCACTCACTAAACTGAACTTGAGAGGGAGGGAGGGCGAGGGAGCGGGGTGGGAATTTGGGGAAG
>PVLC010006414.1:0-35763 GCA_004027655.1 Graphiurus murinus
AAAAAAAAAAAAAAAAAAAAAAAAAAAAAAAAAAAAAAAAAAAAAAAAAAGAATACAAGCAACAATCACAAGCGCTGGTGAGGGTGTGGGGAAATAGGAACTCTTATATACTGTTGGTGGGATTATAAGTTAGTGCAACCATTATGGAGATCAGTGTGGAGGTTCCTCAAAAGAGTAGGAATGAAACTACCTTATCACCCAGCTAGACCACCCCTGGGTACCTTTCTGAAAGAATTAAAGTTAGAATACTATAGTGATACTCATGTACCCATGTTTATAGCAGCACAATTCAAAATAGCCAAATTATGGAACCAACCTAGGTGTCCGTCAACAGATGAATGGATAAAGAAAATGTGGTATATGCACACAATGGAATTTTACTCAGCCATCAAGAAGAACAAAATTATGTCCTCTGCAGGAAAATGAACATGGTCGTCAACTCCAAGTCATCCTCACCCTGCTGCCATTCCTTGTCCTTTTTTTTTCTCTCTTCCTTTTAGACTTTGATTGGCGCATTGTAATTACACATCATGGTGATATTCACATCCACATATTCATAACGCACACATCACTTGGTGTACTACTCTCTGAATCCCACCCTGTTCCTCCTTCCCCATCCCGTCCACGCTAGTGAGACTGGTAGTCATACCTTTGTATATGGACATTACATTGTTTGAACTGTTTCTTTCCTCTGTCTTCCTTTTCCCTTCCTCGCCTCCCTCCCTCCAATCCCCTTTCGTTATTCTGTTGATCTCTCCCCTCATTTAGCTCAAGTCTCTTTTGTTTCCTGTTTTTTCTCTAACATCCACCTGTGAGAGAAAACATTTGACCCTGAGCTTTCTGAGACTGGCTGATCTTACTTAGCATAGTATTCTCTAGTTCCACCCAATTTACTGCAAAGGACATAATTTTGTTCTTCTTTTTTTTTTTTTTTTATTTATTTATTTATTTATTTTATTGTAATAATTTGTGCCTTGCATATATACATTTTTGTTAGGTACAAATTGATAAAGATCAATGTGCCACATTTCTCATCTGATCCTTTCCCCAATTCCCACCCCGCTCCCTCGCCCTCCATCCCTCTCAAGTTCAGTTCAGTGAGTGATCTTAATTTTGTTCTTCTTGATGGCTGAGTAAAATTCCATTGTGTGCATATACCACATTTTCTTTATCCATTCATCTGTTGACGGACACCTAGGTTGGTTCCATAATTTGGCTATTTTGAATTGTGCTGCTATAAACATGGGTACACGAGTATCACTATAGTATTCTAACTTTAATTCTTTCAGAAAGGTACCCAGGGGTGGTCTAGCTGTGTGATAAGGTAGTTTCATTCCTACTCTTTTGAGGAACCTCCACACTGATCTCCATAATGGTTGTACTAACTTATAATCCCACCAACAGTATATAAGAGTTCCTATTTCCCCACACCCTCACCAGCGCTTGTGATTGTTGCTTGTATTCTTGATGATTGCCATTCTAGCAGAAGGTAGGTCGAAACTCCAGGTAGTTTCAATTTTCATTTCCCTGGTTGCTAGTGCTTTTAAACATTTTTTCATTTATTTGTTCACCGTTTGTATTTCTTCTTTTGAGAAGTGTCTGTGTAGTTCAATTGCCCCTTTTTATTTTTGTTGTTGTTGCTGTTGTTATTAAGCTCTTTAAGTTCTTTGTATATTATAGATATTAGAAGAGTAGCTGGCAAAGATTTTCTCCCATTCTGTAGGCTTTCTCTTCAGAATCTTGATTGTGCCCTTGGCTGAAGAGAAGCTTTTTAATTTCATGGCATCTCATTTATTGATTATCAGTTCCATTTTCTGGATTCTTCATTCCTTTTTGATTTGCAGAGCACAGAATATCTCCAGAATCCCATGCTTTGTGAGAAAATGGGCCACTTTGTACAATGGCCAGAAGACTCCAGTTTGGGATTGACATCTGTGGAGAGTTTGAATCAGATGATGCCGGTTGTATTCATGATTTTTAAACAACGAAAGCAAGGTCTTAAATGAATAGACAGCTGGGGACAGAAAATTAGAGATGAAGAGGAGAGAGTTGGGAAAAGGTAGGTGGGGTGAGAAGGGAATCAATAGAAAGAGAGACTAAATGGATAGGGTAGTGAAAATATCCCTGCCCCATTTCATCTCTCCCCCAGTCTCATGCCTCAGAAACAATCATGATAACTGCCTCAGATATTTTTTTTTCTGATGTTATCTCTATACCTTTAAACAATATGCTTCTAGCACTGATTATTGATTTATGTCTTGTCTATGTTCCTTCTTCTACAGATGAATGAAGATTTAGCTCATTTTCACTGGCAGCTTCTCTTTTTCATATGATCTCATGGCTCCTTTATTTCTCTCTAGGTTACCTTTGTGACATTGATGTACTTATATCTTCATTTCTTGTTCCACCCTCTAAAATGAATATCTCTGGATTCCTTACTTTTTAAGGTGCGTGTAATGGCATCCTTATTCTTCCCTTCAGATTCTCTCCTAACTTCTGCCCTATATAATTTCCAGGATAAGGACATTTACATTCTATTCTTAGGCATAATTAACTCTTCAACAAACTGATCCTCTTAAAAAAAAATGAAAATCACTTGAACTGCATTTACATTGCTGTGACTCTGTGAATACTGTTGTCTAAAGAGGAAAAATGTTTATGAGGATTACTCTTCCTTTCATTGTACAACTCCCCCTACTCCCATGGATTTTTCTATTTGCCTTTCTTTTCACTTGTTGCATTTTTCTTTCTCATAGCTCATTTTCTCCCCACCAATCTAGTTTTCTGTTGCATTTTTGAGCCCTCCCCCTGAGACCCACCCTCCTCTTGTGGCACAGCTATCATGATGAGACTTACCTTCAAGGCTTTCCTGGCTAAGTTCCAGGCCTGCCAAGGTCAAGTTTTCCTACTTTTTAGCGTATACCTTTGTTTTGCTGCTAAGTACCTTCCTAAGAACTAGTGTGTGAGAGGTCACATATCTGAGCCCTGTTTGTCCCCAAAGATCTCTATCCTGCTCTCACCCTTGACTGATATTTTGGCTGAGTATGAAATTCTAGATTGAAACTCACGTTCCCACTACAAACTGAAGGCATTACACTCGTGACTCCTAGAATTCAGTGTTGTCAATTAGAAGTTTGATGCCTATTTTATTTATTTTTTTCTGGATGAAATACTTTCATGCATCTTTCTGAATATATTAATAGGAGCTTTTTAGTTTAGTTTGCTTTGATCTGAATTCTCTCCCTCCAAACAGCTGTGTCCTCCAGGGCTGTTGATTTTTTTCTTGTTTATTTTAGTTTTCTTTTGTTATGGAGTCTTTTCCTGATGAGTGTCAAGATTCTTCATTGTCCATTCGTATTTAAAAGTGAGGCCCCAGAACAGCTGATTAGGAGTTCTGTGTACCTGGCAAGGCTTGTTAACTGTAAGATTCCAAGGGCTGGGCAGCCCTGAATATTAGAATGTGCTAATTTCTTCCCTCTGGAGATATTTTTTTTTAATTTAAAACAGTGAAATCTGACTGTATTTCTCTTGAGTGGTAGACACCTTACTTCAGGACTTGGGGTTGGGTGAAAAGGTCTGATTGTCCTGTATACAAACTTTTGATGGGTCCCTGTTTTCAGCCTGGTATCTCATACCCTCTACCACTTGAATTGTCACATCCCGAGCTTGTCTGAGCTTAGCCACCTCTCACAATGCATACTTCTTCCAACTGTGCTCCAGACAATTGTCCCCAAACCTCCTGCCATCCCTTGGATTTTGCACCCCTTGCGCGGTATGGGTACCTCAATTGGAGCCTTTTCTTCCCTGCCACTACAAAGCTAATGAATGCTACCGCCTGGACTCAAACCCGCTCTCTGACCCGAAAGGGAAGGTCCCTGCCAGTAACCACAGCATCCTAATAACTGCCTGGTTAAGGACTAATGAGAAGGATGAGAAATGGGGGCCTGTTTCTAAATAGATACCACAGAGGTGCTCTCTTTAAGTGCTTACATCTTAGGATCATATTCTTCCCTGTAAAATTTTCAAACTCAAATATTTGTATAGATCAGACAGGTAAAGAGGCTGGCTGGAGGGGTCGTGGGCCTGAGGGGAGAGTGTGCCACATTCAAAGTGACAGTCCCTGCTTGGCTGCAACTAGTCACTGCAACCCAGAAACGCTGGCCTACCTCAGTGGCCAAATCCTTTGACTTTTCTAAAGCCCAGATTATTAAGTAATGGCTTAAAATGTTGGCAAATATGGTGGTACACATCTTTAATCCTAGTACTTGGGAGGCTGAGATAGGAGGATTGCAGGTTCAAGGCCAGCCTCAGCACCTTAGCAAAACAATGTTCCAGAATAAGAAATAGGGATGGGGGTATAGCTCAGTAGTAGAATGCCCCTGAGTTCAATCCCCAGTACCAAAAAAAAGAAAAAAATTTTTTTTTAAGTAATTCAAGTTCCACTGTGGCTGTAGGCCAACTGTGGCTACTAGTTTGCTGCCTCTAGAGTATGTATGAAGGAAAGAAAACCTGAATCAAGGTTCTAGAAAGCGAAAGGCACTGTAGGACCCCGAGTTGGTCAGAGCCTGGCTAAGACGAACCCAGGCAGTATGTCTTCCTTAGCCTCTGTCTCTCTAGGAGATGAGTCTGATCATTTCCTAGTCCTCTAGTCTCAGCTCCACTGCCTTTCTCCAGTCTAAGCCAGCTAGCTTCTCTTCCTTTCTGCTCTTGAGTCATTTTGCTCTAAGAAATCTTCCCCCTTTTGATGAAGAGCCATAGCACATTTTGTCATGAGTACTGAAGGGAGGAAGGCCAAGGTCAGAACCCCTGAGAGGTGGTCTTGAGCTTGCATAATGCCTGCGCTATGTTTACAGGCTCTGTCGCCAAGGGGAACGTCGCTGGGTAGATTTGGGGGGAGACCAAGAGTAGAAAACATAGCCTCTACTATTGCTATCTAAGACGCTCACTACAAAGCAGCCCTTAGCCACAGGCCTGCCTGGAAATTGGGCAATGGACCAGAAATCATTTTACATCATTGAGCCTGAGTTTCTGCATCTACAAAACTGGGATAATAAAAATAGCTGTTTGTACTTCAGAGTATTGTTCTGAGAATCAAGCGAGCTAATGTGCAAGGTGGTGGTATTGTTATTGCAAATCAACCGTTGCTTCTGTTGGAGAAATTAAGAATGCATTTGGATTGTGCAAGGCTAGGAGAGGAAACAAAACTAAAAAAAAAAAAAATATCCCAAGGTTATTCCATGATGAAATTTCCAGTCATTTCAGGGTTGATGTCATTCCAACTGATGCAATTGACTGCAGTTTATTTTATGTAATTAAACTAATTTAAATAGCAATGCACCTAAAATAACAAGATACAGCAGAAAAGATGATGAGACCATCATCAGAAGTCTGTGGAATATCTTGACAATTCTCATTCCTACATGATGCCCAGAGAAGAACCCTTCTGGAAGAGAAAGTTTCTTTTTAGTTTTCAGAACTTTGCTTATTTGCTGGTCTGCTCCCAAAGAACCCCTTTTCCACTTCACATCTATTTGGGAACCTGATAGATAACTGTGGTGTCAAGGACGCATGGGGTTCTAACTCAACTCAGCTGTCAGAAGAGCAGGCACTGCTAAAATTCCTTTGGCTGACATACTACTGCACAGGCGATGTCTGCTTTGTCATTTCCTTTCATCATTATTGTGTACATTTCATACTGAATGGCACAAAGATTCATGTACAAATGTGTTCACAGAAGCAATTTTTGTAAGAGCAAACAACTTGGAAATGACACGTATGCTCAACAATAAAGGAATGCTGAAATAAAACAGAGTTATATGATGAAGGATTATGCAGCCATTAGAAGGGTATCTGCACAGTGTTTACCCCTGGGAACTGTACAACTGTAGATGCCATTCTCCTGGACTGGCCCAAGGAAGACTGGAAAAATCTACTTCTACTGCCCAGTAATAAGTAATACTACACAGAGACATGACTTTGCTTATCTTTATTTTTTGGTACTGGAGATCAAACAGGGGGCATTCAGGATCCAGGAGAATTCCACCTCTAAGCTATATCCCCAGCCATTTTTACTAATTTATTTTGAAGCAGGGTTTCCCTAAGTTGCTGAGACTAGCCTCAAACCTGTGATCCTCCTGTCCTAGCATGCCAAGTACTGGGATTATAGGTGTATGCTACCACCCCTGGCAGAAGTGTGACTTTGAATTATCCAGGCTGGCTGTGCCAGGCTGGTGACCCTCAAGAACCCATAGAGGGACCCATGGACAGATGAGGTCTGTTCATATCAGGTAGAGACATCTGGTGACCTTCATAGGGAAGCAGATGGCACAGACCTTACATAATCCATGCCTGCTTGCACTTGGGGAAACCTCAGAAGTTACCAGTGCGCATTTTCTGAGCCAGCTGCATATAGGACATTCCTCATCAGCAGTGTCATCCCAAGTAGGAAGAACCAGATGACCAAGACATGGAGCGAAAGATCCAGGAGGGGCTCAGCTGTAGGTATCCACGAAAGCAAAGTTCTGTGCACTTGTTCCAAAGCTGTAATTTAAGGTAAAAGAAAGTTTCAGTCGAGTCACTGCTTTTATCCTTGACCCTGAGACATGTAACAGGGGTCTTACCTCAAATCCCAGTGGCTGAGTCTCACTAAGTTGCAGAAGACCTCACTAAGTTGCCGAGGCTGGCCACGAACCTTCGATCCTCCTGTCTCAGCCTCCCAAATACTGGGATTACAACTGTGTGCCACCACGCCCGGGTGAAATATAGTTTTTTTTTTAATTGTATTATCTTGCCAATAAAAATTTGAGGCAAGTATGTCCCATATATTTATGTTTACCTAATATATATTATGTGCTAAATTACTAATGTGCACAAGAAATGTAGTAAGGACTATGAATATGAATAGGGCTACACAATCAAACTGCCTGCCTAGGATTGAGTTAAAATCCTACAATAGCCACTTACTAGCTTTATGATGTTGGGTAAGTTTCCTCAACCCCCTGCCCCAGTTTTCTCATATGAAAAATGGGGATAATAATAGCATGTCCTTAGTTGGATTATGGGAGAGTTAAATTATTTTATATATATATATATATATGTATTATGTATATAAAGCACTTAGTACATACTGCTAAATAAGAATTAATAATGGTATGAATATTTTGATCTAAACACAAATAGGAATTTATTTTTATTTTTTGTAGTTCTAGGGATTGAACCCAGGGGCATTCTACCTCTAAGCTACACCCTCAGTCCTATTTTATTTTTTATTTGGAAACAAGTTCTCATTAAGTTTTTTATGTTTTTGTTTTTGTTTTGTTTTTGCAGGACTTTGCCACTGATGCTGAGGCTGGCCTTGAACCTGCAATCCTCCTGTCTCGGCCTCCCAAATGCTGGGATTACAAGTATGCGATACCGTGCCTGGCTTCAAAATAGGAATTTAAAACAAAGAGATGATGTCGGTTATGGGTGGTGATGCACGCCTGTAATCCCAACCTCAGCAATGTAAAGAGACTCTCAGTAACCTAGCAAGACCTTATTTCAAAACAAAAAAAGTAAAATAGGGCTGTGGGTGTAGCTCAGAGGTAGAATGTCCCTGGGTTCAATCCCCCGTACGAAAAAACAAAAACCAAGGAGATGATAATGAACATTCCTCTTGATAGCTTCATGTGGCATCTCTCATCGCCCCCAGGTTTTGCCCAGAAGAGACCAGTGGTGATTCAGGTGACTTTGTGAAGGGACAGAGGTAGGTGGTAGAGGAGACAATTTATGGATCCTTAGACATAGGATGGCCTGACGTTGATCATGGGGACAGTGATGAGGAAGTGAAGTACGGGCAACCTCTTCCCCTGACCTAATACAGCAATGCTACCTTCTCTGAGGTATTGATGGCATCAATTCTTGCTGCCGTCAAAGAAGACTTCAGTATTCGACCAGGGAGTTTGTTTGCTCATTCATTCCAGTCTTTTCTGAACCCTTTCTAGGTGCCAGGGCCACAGGGACTATAAAGATGAATCACAAAGGGTGCCAGGGTGCCTGCCCTTAAGAAGCTCACAGCTGGGCAAGAAGTGTGTGTGTGTGTGTGTGTGTGTGTGTGTGTGTGTGTGCGCGTGTGTGTGTCAGCTTAGGACCTGGTAGAGAAGAAAAGGGACAAATTCTCAAACCCACTGAAATAACATTCTTTTCAATAACAGAAGCCAGCCCCCCCATACCAAAACAAACCCCAATTGTAGTGTTTTTCTACAATAAACATTGGCAGGCCCTTAAAAACCCAGCACTTTTATTTTAATTATTTTAAAATATTTTTTTGGCAATTTTGCATCAATGTCAATAGAAGATACTTGGAATGGTATGCGAATGGGCAATTTGACTGAGTTGTCTTCAAAAGCTGGATTTAATAACCTTGACCTACATTTTCTGTCAGGGGGTTGAGACGTCTGCTTTTATCCTAGAAATGAAAGCTTGTGGTTTGGAACCTAGTTTTCTATGGTGAGGCTGCAGTGGGGGAATGAAAGGGTTTTCCCCAAGTAGGTCTTGTTCTTGGAACCCTTTTCTCCATCGTCCTCTCATTCCCTCACTCACTGAATTGGTCGACCTGCCTTTCTGTGAACAGCATGTGCTTCTCTTTGAAAACAAGAGTTTGCCCTCCACAATTAAGATTAAAGTAATCGTTGTTAGAAAAGAAGATAACCTCCTGCCCTGGAGGATGTGGCAGCCCCAAATAAGCAGGAGCTTTGGCATGCTGAAGTTTTTGGGTTTGGATTTTGGTCTTCAAAATAATGTGTGTATGTGTGTGTGTGTGTGTGTGTGTGTGTGTGTGTGTGTGTGTGTTTTCTGAAGAAATGCATTTATTATAGAAAATGCATTATTAAAAAATGATCTTTTATCCATCTAGGGGCATCCTCTGCTTCTACTTTGGAATATTTTCTTCTAGTATAGTTGTCCCTCTGTATCTGCAGAGGATTGGTTCCAACACCCCCCCCCCCACACACACACACACACACACGCACCTTGGATAACAAAATCCAAGTGTTCTAGCCCCTCATGTAAAATAGCATATAGCCCATGTGCACTTTAAATCTTCTCTAGATTTCTCATAACGCTTAATACAATGTAAATGCTTATACAGTAATGTTGAGGAAATAATGACCAAGAAAAACTCAACATGTTCAATACAGATAGAATTTTCTCTTGTGAATATTTCCAAGGCATATTTCATTGAATCCAAGGTTGTGGAACCCACAGACGCAAAGGCCTGAGTGGATTTTCAATCCTGTGTGTGTGTGTGTGTGTGTGTGTGTGTGTGTGTGTGTGTGTGAGAGAGAGATACTGGGGTTTGGACCCAGGGGCATTACTACCTCCAAGCTATACCCCAATCTTTTTTTTTTTTTTTTATTTAAAACAGGGTCTCACTAACTTGTGGAGGGCCTCACTAAGTAGCTGAGGCTGGCTTCAAACCTGCAATCCTCCTGTCTCAGGCTCCCAAGTACTGGGATTCCAAGTGTGTGCCACCATGCCTGGCTTGGAATTTTCTTAATAAATGTTTTTTTAATAGATACATGAAAAAGGAATGGTGTCTTAGATTTCCTTGTATTACTCAGAACTGCACAGTGCACTCAAAAGACATTCATAAATGTGTTCAACATTTTCCTCAAGCATTTTTGTCAGGCAGTTAGTTAGAAATTAGCACATAGGGTAGGTTGGGGCGTACTTGAAGCAGAGATATCAGAAGGCTAAACCTCCTGCAGGCCCTCACTTAGACCCCTCCCCATGGGAAGGAGCGGAGACAAAGCAGAGTCACTAAGGTGTGCCATGGGAAAGACAATTAACCACCTCAAATAAAATATATCTGAGGAAGGAGGTGTCCAGAGGGAGTATAAGTGGTACCCCCCACACACAACAAAAGAAAGAGAATTCCCTGTTCTGTGAGTGCCATGTCACTCAAGCCAAGGGAGGTGCTTAAGAAAAATCAAAAGGCGCATCCCATAGTACAGCATTGGCTTGCAGAAAACTTGATAGCAAGTAATAGGCTATATTCATAGGTTACAACAGTCTCTCAGAGCCACAGGCTAAGGCCCACATAAGTTTTCTGAATGCTGGGAGATTTCAGCTGGTGCATCGGTTTCCCTGTGCCATTGTAAGAAATTACCATCTTCTTCATGGCATTAAAACAACATAAGCTGATTATCTTACAGTTCTGGAAGTTGGAAGGCCGCAATGGGTCTTCTGGGTTAAAATCAAGGTGTCACCAGGGCCATGTTCCTTTGTGGAGACTCTAGGGGACGATCTGTCTCCTTGCCCTGTAGATTCTAAAGACCACCTGCAGTCCTTGGCTCAAAGCTCTTTCTCCATCTTCCAAGTCCATTTCTTCAACGTCTGTTTCTATCATCTCAATCTCTCTTCTCTCTGACCCTCCTGCCTTCCTCTTATAAGGACCACTGGGATGACTTTGGCTTCACCCAGAAAATCCAGGACCATCTCTCCATCTCAAGACCCTTAACTTATTCACACCTCCAAAGTCCCTTTCGCTACATAATCGCAGGTTACAAGGATTAGAACATGCACATCTTTGGTGGTGGTGGCGGGGGCAATTATTTAGCCTGCCACTGGTGGGTGAGATTTGGAAATGCAGGGAAGAAGGAAATTGGGATGGAAAGAGCAGGTAAAGGATGTTTGTCTATTTGCAAACACCTTTTCTTATTTGGGAGAATTTCAAGAGAAAATGTGAGATAGGCTCCTCTCTTCCCTCGAAAAAGGAGCACGATGCAGGTACAGCAAGATGATGTTCCCACTCTTTATTTCAACTAAATTACTTCACTTTTGCTTAGTTCTCTTGGGCTTGCATTTAGGGGCCTTGTTAGAAACAGCCACATGAAGCTTAGTATTGTGATTACTTCAGGGACATTGGACATTGTTAAGTTCCACCAGACACAGTGGCTCACACTTGTAATCTCAGTACTTGGGAGGCTGAGACAGGAGGATCGCAGGTTCGAGGCCAGCCTCAGCTACTTAGTGAGGCCCTCTGCAACTTAGTGAGAGCCTGTCTCAAAATAAAGAATAAAAATAGGGCTTGGGATGTAGATTGGAGGTAGAATGACCATGAATTCAATCCCCAGTTCAGAAAAAAAAAAAAGAAGAAAGAAAGAAGTATCCAGTAGACACAGTGGTACACGTTTGTAATCCCAGTACTTGGGAGGCTAAGACAGGAGGACTGCAGGTTCAAGGCCAGCACAAGATAACTTAGTGAGACTCTATTTCAAAGTAAAAATAGTAATAATAATAAAAAAGATTGAGAGTGCAGCTCAGAGGTAGAATGTCCCTGGGTTCAAGCCCCATTACAAAAAAAAAAAAGTTCCACCTCATTGTACCCTTCAGGGGGGAACTTCCTCCTAGGTCTCCATACCAGGAATACCATCCATTCTTTTTGAGCATGTGCCTTCCTTTCAATTCACAGAGGTGGTGATTCCTGTAATCAGATATTTCCCAACCCTGATTGTGTTCTGTAAGACTGAGGTCAGTGCTTAGAGATTTGAGGGTGCTAATTAATCACACCCCTCTTCTCTTCAGTGTTGGAAACTGAAGGAAAAGACCTAAGGGCCCCAGCAAAGTTCACGTTCAGTAACTGCTTTATAGTGCAAGACTTAGTGAGCTTCGTTGGACATGTAGATTGTGTATCTTCTGTTCAGAAAGATCTGCAGGCATTACCTGCCCCGCCCCCCATTTCAACACTGACTACTTCTCAGGAACAGTCTAGGGGAGGGACTCATCTTTGTGGGCCTGCCCTGGGCACACTGATACCTCCACCACATCAAGGGATGTGGTTTGCCTCACACTCATAGAACAAAGAGAGGAAGATCTAGAAAAGAATGAGTCCCTAGGCACTGGCCCAGATGTCTTACTGTCAGCGAGCAAGCAGAGAAGAAAACACATTCCTACGAGTTCCTTCCCAGGGAATAGAGATAGCTGATGCTTTTATGTCAACGTGACAGTAGACATGTCAGCAATATTTTTTCTTTTACCTTTAAAATCATGTGTAAGAAATGTGTGTTCCTGCCTTGAGGACTTGGGTGCTCTGTCTCCAGACCTTCCTGTAGTTCACTGCTAAAGCATCATTCAGAGTTCAGCTCAGATCACTCTGTTTGTTTGTTTGTTTGTTTTTAGCACTGGGGATTGAACCCAGGAGCATTCTACCTCCAAGCTACATCTCCAGCCTTCCTTCCTTCCTTCCTTCCTTCCTTCCTTCCTTCCTTCCTTCCTTCCTTCCTTCCTCCCTCCCTCCCTCCCTCCCTTCCTTCCTTCCTTCTGAAACAGGGTCTAAGTTGCTAAGGGTCTCACTAAGTTGCTAAGGCTGGCTTTGAAGCTGGGATCTTCCTGTCTCAACCTCCCAAGTACTGGGATTACAAGTGTGCACCACCATGCCCAGCTCAGCTGACTCTTCTTAAAGTCACTTCCATGATTCCTGTTCGAGTGTAGCCTCGTCCCTGCACACCACCTACAGCTCATCACCTGTCTAAAATAACCTTGGTCCCACGCTTATTTGCTTGTTTGTCATCTGTCATCTTCCCCCATCTAGAATGCAAGTTCCACGGAAGTAGGGAGTTTTCCTGTGTTGTTCTTTGCTCAATCCCCAGTGCTCAGCACAGTTTTTGGCACACTGGTTGGATGAATGAGTGATACTTCCTAGGTCCAGGCGTGAGCTCCTGAATGTCTACATCTGTTCAATTCCAAACATTAGCAGTGCTCTGCCCTACCGCCCATCTCTGATCCATCTCTTCTTCTCCATCCTCCCCACCTCCAGCACTAATGTTCAAGCCCTAAGATGAGTGTGTGAATGTGTGTGTGTGTGTGTGTTACTGCAGATTGAAACCAGAGGCATTCTACCACTTAGCTATACCCCCGACCCTTTGTATTTTTTTATTTTGAAATGGGATCTTGCTAAATTATTGCTTGCTGGCCTCAAACCTGTGATCCTCCTGTCTCCACCTGCAGGTACTGGGATTACAGGTGTGTGCCACTGTGTCTGGCCCTAAGACAATTTTGATGGTAACAACAGCTCTCTCTGTACCAGTCTCAGCCCCACCCTGCCACCAGATGTCCCTCCTAAATCTCATCAGGCTGCTTCCCTGCCTGTCAGTCTTAGCTGCAGTGCCACTCCCCTCAAACCAGAGGCTGATTTCTAGGATGGCAGAGGAGAGGGGCATCCCCCAGGGGAACACACTAGAACTTGCGTAGGCGTGAGGATGTCAGAGTCTGAAAGCAAAACAATGCTGCTCCTGCTCTTTTGTTTTGTTTTGCACTTACAACATTTAATTCCATGTGTGTCAAATATTATTAAGGGAAATCTGAGGTTCTGCACTTATCAAGGGGTCTAGGGTGTGGTCTTAAAAGCCAAGAGAGCTATCAGTTGCTATCTCTCCTTAACAAGTCCTAAAAGCTCACCCTTGGCACTTTTGCCCACGCGGATCCCCCTTCTTCTGTCCTATCTCATTTCCACAATGTTAGAATTTATTGAATAACAACAAATGTAAAAGTGACATCACTTTCATCGGGTGCAATTCACCGAGTACTCATGGTAGCTCTCAGCTCGCAATCACAGGTTCTTTTTATCCCAATGTTAACTACTGATACCTGCCTGAGAAACTCTTGGTCTCTCCAAGCGCCAACTCAAGTGCCTCTCCTGGGCCACCCTCCTGCACCTCCCCCTTCCCTGGTAGAGCTTCCTGCCCACACCCTGGGACTCAGTACTGTGTCCACAGTTCTGTGGGGTCAATATTTTGTACTTTTTGGAATCCTCCATCAGATCAGTTAGCCCTTGAAGGCAAGGTACTCAACAGTCACTGTTATTAATATATGAAGAAGGTAGACTTTCCTAAATCCCCTCTGAACAAGACAAGAGGGTCCAGATCAGGGCTACCCTTACAGGTGGTGGCAGTTCATGGAACTCACCTTTAAAAGTCAGAGGCACACAGAGAATCTGGCAGTTTGCCAAAATATTGATGTAAGCTGGTTTTGTCACTTGGTCTCTTTAGATTGAAAAAAAAAAATCAAGAAGTTCTGGGATGTATTTATCAGGCATTGCTTTAAAAGTCATCTTTTTCTATTCAAAAATATTTATTGATACCCTACTGTGTTCCAGGACCAATGTTGCCTTCCAGAAGTTTCTTGTCTGTGGGGGAAGGCACCTATATAACCAGCAATGAAGACACATCTAACCCAGCTGGGGGAGGGAGTGGTCAAGAGAAGGCCTCTTGGAAAGGTGACAGCTGAGCGCGGTCTCCAAGGATAAGGAGGAATTAGGCAGGCAAAGGGCCAAGGAAGATGTTCTAGGCAGAGAAGGCAAGCAGGAAGCCAAGGAGAACAGGGTCCTGTTGGGGATTGCAGCTAATTGCTGAGAATTCCGTGTATGTGCCAAGTATTTTTGCCAGAGTTTGAGTTACCATGAGAAAACAGGGACCCTGATCTCAAGGAACTTACTGTAAAAGTTACATGAAGAGTGAAATACTAACCATTTTGAGCACTGTGTTCTGCTTTACCGGGGTGAGGAGGGGTGGTCAGGGGTGATGTCTAGTAAGACAGTTTGAGTATGGTTCTGTGCTCTGACCTTCCTTTGTGGGGATATCTTAGTCTTCCTGATAAGTCACACAACTTCAGGGACCCTACTCAGTCCTCTGGGACAGTGCTAGTAACTCTGTCTCTGGGAGAGAAAATCAGGAAAGTTGATGGATGGCCTGCTATTGCTACCTATTGCCATTAACACAGAATGGACGCATTTGTGTCTTTCTGTCAGGGGAGAAGGGTTGATTCATTGAACTCTCCTGAGCAGCTCCATGTGAGAGAAAGGAATGCAGAGATTTATTTAGAAAAACAAGAAATGTATATTCAAGGGAGAATGTGGGTCATATCCAGAAAGAGAAATGATGGGCCTTCACTATCTTATTAGTAGGCATCTCTTTTGTTTAGCTAATAAAGGGATGGCTAACAGTACCCAAGGAGACTGAAGATAGTCAACAGTGTTCAGGGTAATTATTAAAGACTTGTAAGTTTCTCATATATTTGGGACTACCAGGTCTGGCTGAGGAGTAAGGATATTGGGGGATTTTGCCACAGGCTTCCACATAAAGTTACATTTTTCTTGTTTGTCTTTTATGTCTCTTTTCTATTTATTTCTTTTAATTCTTCTATTTTACCTCATTTCTACAATGTCAGAATTTGTTGAGTAGCAATAGATCCACAAACGACACCACTTTCATCAGTTGGAATTCACCAAGTAGTCATGGGTCACTTGGCAGGCATAAGCCAGGCAATCACAGGGTTTTGGTTTTTTTTTTGCGGTACTGGGGATTGAACTCAGGGGCATTCTACCTCCAAGCTACACCCCCAGCCCTATTTTTTATTCTTTATTTTGAAACCGAGTCTCACTAAGTTGCAGAGTGCCTCACTAGGTAGCTGAGGCTGGCCATGAACCCAAATCCTCCGGTCTCAGCCTCTGGAATGCTGGGATTACAAGCGTGCGCCACCACGCCCGGCTCCACAGGGTTTTTTTTTTTTTTTTATTCTGATATTAATTACTAATATCTATATAACACTCAAGTCACACATCATACTTCAGACAATAATACATATATACATATATTTGTATATGCTACATATATATATATATTACAGAAAGCCCAAGAAGGGTAAGTTGGCCACAGGGTTTCAGGAGATTGCACTGAGAGCAAAGGCAGAGAACAGGTACAAATGTGCAAGAGTCGCTGCAGGTGGTCAGATAAATTGCCAACCAGCAGAACTTGTTCAAGGTGCAAAGCTGTCAGAGTGCGGATCTTATTCAGGCCAGAGTCTGGAGAGAAGGCAGTATTGAAGTGGGCCACTTCAAACAGGGAGATCAAACTGAGCTGAAGCTGAGAGTTGGAGGTTTGTCATCTGTCACCCTCGTGATGCTTTCATCAGACAGTCTGATGTAGTGTGTGTCACCGTGGCCAGTCTTGGGACCTCTCCCGTGGATTTCAGGCGAGGGTCTGATGAGACTGGTAAGCTCATAGTCTGGTTTTTCTGATTTGGTTTTGATAATGCCCAGGCATCCATGTGCTTCTGATTTAATTCAATACGTTTATAGGTGGTCTTTTTTTTTATTAGCACAGTTAATTTATCTATCAGTTTGTGCATTTTGATTGTACTGTGCAACTGGGGGTTATTCTTTTTGATAAGTTCTATATGTCCAACATCTGGTGGTTATCTCTGCCTAGACAAGTTACCAAGTCATGCTGCCTTTGCACTTCTACTCAAAATGGAGTAGCTCAGGGCTAGGCATGGCCTGAAAGCCACTGTTCTATACATTATGGGATGACTCAGAGCAGGGTACAGCCTGCTTTCCACCCTCCCTTGGCTGCCAGCACGGCATGTGTTGAAACCTGAAGCCTGGGGAAGAGCTTGTCCAAGGAGGAAAGTGCTTTCAGGCAGAGATGGCAGCTGTGGTCAGGGAGCGGGCACAAGAGGTTCTTCTCTACAGGGTCATCTTCAATGGGGGTTGCTGCAGCTCCCAGTGCTTTAGCCTCCTGGATCCTGATCCTTTCAGTGCCTATGAACACAAACACATGTACACACATGCACCCATGAACACAGAGTTACCCCCCAGGGCAGTGTGCTGGTATTGAAATATTGCTCCGGTATTAACTTCCAGTAAAAATATAGACAGCAATCAGAGTCTGGGTGCCATGCAAGCATTCAGGCAGGGAGAAGCACAGCTTGGCCTGTTACACTTCAGAACTCCCCCTCCCCTCTGCCCTTTGTCCTAATGTTAACCCATAATCAGAACGTAGAGGCAATTAAAGCCTTTGGCCTTAAAAATATGTAGAGGCAAGCCGGGCGTGGTGGCGCACGCTTGTAATCCCAGCATTCAGGAGGCTGAGACCGGAGGATCCGGGTTCGCGGCCAGCCTCAGCTACCTAGTGAGGCACTCCGCAACTTAGTGAGACTCGGTTTCAAAATAAAGAATAAAAAAAAATAGGGCTGGGGGTATAGCTCGGAGGTAGAATGCCCCTGAGTTCAATCCCCAGTACCACAAAAAAAAAAAAAAATATGTAGAGGCAATCAGTGGCTCTGTTTCCCTACTATTCTTTGGGATCCAGTCTTAGTATGGGAAATGTAAACTCCATGTGTTGCTTCATAGCACCTAGAGTTGATGGGCAACCAATACAGTCCAATACAACAGAGGTAAAAACAAGATAGATTATTAACCCCTGTACTTAGTAAGTGCGCTGCCCAGAGACAAGGAGGCACCACTTGTCTAGGAAATAAGTTACTAGCCCATTGTCTTGGTAATGCTGATAAGAACATACCAATAAGAAAACTATATTTAAGCCGGGTATGGTGACACATGCTTGTAATCACAGTACTTGGGAGGCTGAGACAGGAGGATCCGGGTTCGAAGCTAGCCTCAGCTACTTAGTGAAGCACTCCGCAACTTAGTGAGACCCTGTTTCAAAAATAAAAGAATAAAAAATAGGGCTGAGGGTGTAGCTCGGAGGTAGAATGCCCTTGAGTTCAATCCCTGGTACTACACACACAAAATATATATATATATTTAAGGCCTGAAGTCAGAGAGGGAGGCAGAGTTCCATTTTCCAGCTCCCCAGCGTGTCTTCTCTTCCCTTTCTATTTCCCACTGACTTTGTAATAAAAATTTGTTAAAGCTGCCACCAAGCTGTCCATTAGTTTTCATTTCCTGATTAAACTTACCTATTTGAATCCAGGAAAGAGCCTTGTGCCATTACCACTGTATCAGCAGGGGGCCTGCCCACCTGAAGCCACATACATTCTGGAAAGCAAAATTTTCCTCAGGGACTCTTCCTTCCCAAGCAAGGAAGTGCTTCCTGCTCCTATTCCAAGGCCAGCTCTGTCTCCCAGTCCAGGGTGCATGGCATCTCTGTAGGGGAGGTCAGGGGGAATATAACTTCTTTTTGGTACACAAATAACAAGCAAATAATTGGATAAATGCCTCAGGCCTCACTCCATAAACACTGGATGATTATATTGGACATGTCGGGGACTGTCTATTCCGCACCCTTTACCCCGTCTATAAACTGCCCCTTCCTCCATTCTATGGCTCCCTTAAGAGCTGCAAGGCTATGACACCACCTTGCCCTCCTTCCCACAATGGGGCAATAAGTTCCTTCCTGGGGTTCTTTCAGGGGCTTGCAACTGTCAAATGTTCAACTCAGGAGCTGATGGCATGAAGAAAAGGATGACCAATGTGAGAAATGTGAATCGGTGATTAAAACAAACACCCATGAGTCGCTCAGCAGGGAAAAACTTTTACTTCTGCAGAAGGGTGCAACCGACAAAAAATTCTGGTAAGCAAGCACACTGAGCAGGAAGTCCCTTTGGGTTTTATCCCTGACACCCCGCCCCTTGCCCTGATTGGGGAGAGCTTGGATTCACAACTCTGAGCGATTGGCTAGCTTAAAGCACAATTCTACACGATTGGCTAGTTTAAAGACAGGCGGGAGTTTTGACTTTTGCAATTTGACAAAGAAAGAAACTTAAGGTTCCAGGAAACCAAAAGTTATATAAGCAAAAACGGTTGCTGTCTGACCAACCTGTTTGATAGAAAAGACTGTCATACTTCTTACACCAGTCAGAGAGAAAAGGCAACAATCAAAGCCACAGAGTAGAAAAAAACCCAGGAGGACCAGTGAGGGACCTTATGGACTGAGTCTCTGGTTTTCATCATGCTGAATTTCCTGAGGTTCTCGCAATAAAATCTTCTCCTTGCTTAAGCTACTTTTTATGCCTTATATAAGTCTATCCCTGACAACCGGGGTGACCAAATAATTTATCTTTCAGATCAGGACATTTTAAGAATGAGAAGATTCATTATTAGTGGTTATTTTGAAACAATAAGTATAACCTGGGACAGTCCCAGGCAAACCAAGACTTCTGTTCACCCTGCTAATAACTCACTACTATAAGAATAGGGGCAGTCAATCTATCCAGTGTCAAGGTACAACAAGTTAGTTCTTGAAGATGCAGGGAATATCTGATTGTGTAGATAGCTGACAGCTGCAGAAACGTGTGCCCCAATAGCCTTTCTTCTCTCCTCTCTGCTTGATCATGCTCTCTCTATGCCACCAGAGTGAAGGAAGTGTTTTATTCCAAATTGGTTCCAAAATTGCGTCAGATTCTTGTGGGTTACAGTAGTTTGAATGTTCCCTAAAAGTCCATGTGTTAAAGAGTTAGCCGGTGGTAAGACCTTGAGGAGGTAAGGCCTAGCTGGAGGTCCTTGGGTCATTGAGGATATGCCCTTGAAGGATGCTGGGACATTGGTCCCTTTCTCTTGGTTTTCCTTCCTTACCATGAAGTGAGCAGTTCCCTCCACCACCTGCTCCCCACCATCACCATCCAGGACCCCCACCAGAGGCCCAAAGCAATCGATCCACCCAATTTTGGACTGAAACTTCCAAAACTATGAGCTGAATAAACATTTTCTCATATAATTATCTCAAGCTGGGCGTGGTGACACACACCTGTAATCCTAGGACTCGGGAGGCTGAGACAGAAGGATCACAGGTTTGAGGCCAGCCTCAGCAAGTCAGTGAGAGCCTCCACAATTTAGTGAGATCCTGTTTCAAAATAAAATTGGGCTGGGGGTGTAGCTCAGAGGTTCAATCCCTAGGATCACACACACACACAAATCAATTGTCTCAGGTATTTCATTCTAGTGACAGAAAGTTGGAACCAAGAGTGGGGTTGTTGACTACAGCTATTCAGTGTGTTTGTGTGTGACTTGAAACTGAATTCAGGGCCTTGCACATGCTAGACAAATGCTTTACCACCAAGCTATATCCCAGCCCTTTAAAATTTTTTTTTTATTTTTGAACTTGCAATCTTCCTGTGCACCCAGTGACTATAGCTATTCTTGATGAGATGTGGAGGAGCCTTCAGAATAGGCTTATGGGAGTAATTTGGAAGAGTTTGGAGGAGTAGGCTAGAGAAAGCTTAAAATGCTACAAGCAGAACTTAATAGGCAATTCTGGTGAGGGCTCAGAATACTAGAATATTGATAGAAATGTGGTCAGAAAAGTTGATGTTGATGAGGTTATAAATGGAAATAGACTCTATTGGGAATTAGACGAGAGGCCATACTTGTTACACAATGGGAACAAAGTGGGCTGTGTTTTGTCCACACCCTAATATTTTGTGGGAAACCAAGTTTAAAGGTGGTTGACTAGTTTATCTGGTGGAGGAAATTCAAAGAAACTAAGCATTCAGGCTATGGCATGGGTGTTACTGGTTGCTTGTAGCCAAATTTACAATAAGAATTGTGAGCAAAAAGGAGAAGAGCGGAAAGATTTGGGAAATTTTGCAGCTTGGTGAAAAATGAGCTCATGTAAAGGTAGAGCCAAGGAGGGTGCAGTTGCTAAAGAGATCAGCACTGATAAAAAGCAAGCCGAGTGCTTTGCATCAGAACAATAGGAAAGATGCCTGGAGGGCATGTCAGAAATCTGCAAGGCCACCTCACCCATCACAGGCTTAGAGATGTGGAAATGCTAATTTGTTTCAAAGACTTCCCAGGGCAGAATAGTTCCAGAAAAGAATCTCAGAGTGCCCTGCATGCCCAACACTGCCCCTGGATTTGTTTCTCAGGTTCATCTAGTGGAATGTTCTGAGCCTGCTACAGCCATGGTTCAAGTGTACTGAGGTACAGCTCACCCTGGAGGCAGCCTTTGGCACCATCCATGTGATGGGGGGTTTTCGACATGCAGAATGCAAGAGTTAGGGGGTCATGGTGGTTTCCACCAAGATTTCAAGGGAAACCTTGGAAGGCCAGGCAGTTTGTGGCAGGACCCAAGTTCCTGTGAGAAGCTCCCAACAGGACAATGTGTGGAGCTGCGGAAGTGAAACTGAAGCAATGGAGACCCTCAGGAAAGTAGAGATGCCAGAGACGTGCAACGACTGCCAAGGAAAGCTGCAGACAGCTGCAGAGAGTGGCCATATGGGCTACAACCAGCACAGCCACAGGGGGGGGGTGCCCAAGCCCTCAGGAGACCACATCCCACCCCAGTATGCCCCAGATCAGATGTTGGACACGGAGCTTTAGGAGTTAATGTTTGCCCTGCTGGCTTTTGGTCTTATTCTGGACCAGTCCCTCCTTGCTATTTTCCCAATCCTCCCTTTTGGAATAGGAATATTTACCCTGTACTTGTCCCACCACGATGTCTTGGAAATATTCAACTCTCTTTTTGATTTTTTTTTAATGGGGGCCCCCATTTGAATTTGCCTTGAGTCTTGGAGGGGACTTTGGCCTTGAACTTTTGAGCAGTGCTTGAACAGTTAAGATTTGGGACTCTTGGGGATGGAATGAATACCTTTCGTACTGTGAGATAGACATGAGCCCTCAGAGTGCAAGTGTGAAATGCTATGGCTTGGACCTGGAGTGTCCCCAAGGTCTCATGTGTTAAAGTCTTGGTCCCCAGGGTGGCGCTATGGGTGGGTGCTGGAACCTTTAGGAGGTGGAGCCGAGTAGGAGGTCATTATGTTATTGGAAGTGAACCCCTGAAGGGCTGTGGGACCCCACTTGATCCTCTAGCCTCCTGACTTGAGCAGTTTGCACTGACACCCCCACCAGAGGCCCAAAGCAACAAGTCTACCTGATTTGGGACTAGAACCCCCAGAACTATGAGCTAAACAAATCTCGTCTCATATAAGTTAATTACCTTAGGTATTTTCATTATCGTGATGAAAAACAAACTAAGACATGGGGAGACCCTATAGACTAGGAACTACCCTGGTTCCCATTATAGCTATGAATTTCAATAAGGACCACTTCTTCCTGAATCTGTTTCCTAACCAAAAAAAAAAAAAGAGGGGAAGTGGGCATCTGCTATATGATGGTGATGTGCCCATACACTCAGCTCACCAGTATCAGGTGCCGCTGCATCCTGAGCTACATCCTCTTGGTGATCGTTTAGAAAATGTTTCCTCCCCATTTACTCTGACAGTGAGCATCACTCCTCATCTGAGCTGAGGGTGACAAGAAGTTCCTGCAGGTCGGGCAGCGTTTGGTTGCGAGGGGCAGGGAGGGCTCTCTGTCTCCCACTTTTGGGGGAGACATGTCTTGGTTAGTAAATGAAGACCCATTGGCAGGAGCAGGAAGCATCTGCCAGTGCCCTTCAGGGGGGGCAGAATCCAGCCACTCTGACCCCACTTGGTGCCATTTAAGGAACCACACAGGTCAACTCTCCAGGACAGATGGGAAAAAGGGGACACTGATGTCCATGCCTTCTTGTGGAGCCAGGCTGTCTCTTGAACACTGTCCTTTGCAGAATTCCAGAAATGTACACAAGAGCACGGATGGCCACGTCTTCCAGGGTAACTTCAGGTGCACTGTCAGGAACTATTTCAGGCTGTGTCCCAGAGACTGCATCCTCAGGTATAAGTCCACCAATGACTCTGACCTCTCCAAATGTCCCGGCCTATTATTCTTCCACCCTCTGCATGCAACAAAAGGAGGAGGAGGAATGACCCGAGTGGACTTTGGTACATAAAAGGTTATTGCTTTAAGGAGTATGGGGGGAGAAGACACCTAGAAAGCCTGTGGAGCATTCCTGGTCCATTTGTCCACTCCCAGAGGGCATATGCTCTTTCCTAAATCTGGAGATAAAGTTCTAGCAACTGAGTAAAGGTCCGGCTTGTCTGAGTAATTCAAACTTGCATGCCCGGGGCAGACAATGGTTGGTACAGAGGCAGAAGACATTCAGGTCCTGACGTAGAGGCTACTTTGAGTACATACCCTTGTTCCTTCTTTGGAGACACTCCTATAATGACCACAGTCTAGAGTGAATGACACCATCCCTGCACCCATCCCTGGCTCTGTGTTCTTCTGCCTCAATCAGGCTATTTTCTGGAATGTTCCAGCACGCCGCTGGATTTTAGTCAAAATGGTATTCCGCTGCAACTCTGGTGCTCTGTCTTCTGACCACCTGCCCGTGGCAATTAACCACATCTCCCAAATCAAACCCCTGACTCAAGGCAGGCCAAGCTTTACATTCCCAGACTCCTTGCTCATACTCGTGTCTCTACCTGCCTGGAGCCATCTTCCCCTTTCAAATCTTGTTTATCCTTCCAGGCTCTTCCTTGAAGCCTTTTCTGATGATGACTTCAGCTCACATCGATTTCACTTGCTCTCCAGGGGACTAAGTTAGCAGTTGATCCTGTGGGGACACATTCTTTCCTGTTGCACTGGCCCATGGCTGGTCTTCCCAGTTATGGAGTGTGCAGGACAGAAACCTCCTTCTGCTTATTCATATCCCTGCTTCCCCAGCAAGCTGCTTAGACTAGTCCCAAACTCATAGCAGATGTTCAATAAACTCTTGTTAATGGTTTCATTTCCAGGGTGAGTTGAATGGTTTGGGTTTCTTTTAGTGTTTCTGTAAGCTGGTGGTTTCTAATATCAGATATGAAGATCTCACATGAGAAGACTGGTATTTCAAGTATTGTTAGATTGAGATAAAAGGCTTTTTCATGACTTTTATTTATGCCAATAGCAACTACACACATTTAAAAACTAGTCATGCCTGTGTGTGTAGGAGAGAGAGGGTAACCCTGAGCACTGGGACGTCTTGTGAATATGGCTCAGTAACACCTTGCTGTAACAGTATATCAGGACCCCATGGCTCCATGGCCTCAGATTGGAAACCAATGGGATATGCAATTCAACATAACTCTTGAGAGTACCTAATCCAGACATTTTATCTCTCTGCTGATAGCTAACCCCGATAGCATTTAAAATATTTTGTGAAACAAATGGGATTGCACAAAAGAAAAGGAGAAGTTAAGAGGAATTCATATCATCATGATTATGTAATAATTATAATAATTATATGATAATAACATATTATTGAAAACTAATTGCTAGATGTTTCTAGCTACTTTCTCTATTACGTATGATTTAAACCTCACAGAATAGTATGAAGTACCATTGCCTCCGAAAAGAAGCTGTGAAGAGAGGTCACTGTAGAAGTGGAGAAAGGAGTTATGTTTATCTACTCATGTTGAGTAGACAAAGGGTAAAACTGAAACAACGGATAACCAAAATGTGGTAGATCTATGGCAGTGGAGTATTATTCAGCCATAAAAAAGAATAAAGGACTGAGATCTCTTATAACATGAACAAACCTGAAAACATAATGCTAAGTGAAAGAAGCCAGTCAAAAAATGTCACATACTGTATGATTCCATTTATGTGAAATGTTTAGCACATGTAAATCCATAGAGAAAGAAAGCAGACCAGTTGGTGCCAGGGAATAGGGAATGGAGGAGTGGGGAGGTACTGCTTAGTAGGTACTGAGTTTCCATTTGGGGTGATGAAAAATTCTGGAACTAGATAGTGCTGATAGTTGTACAGCATTGGGACTATACTTAATGCCACTGAATTGTATTGTGGTAAATTTGGAGCTGGGTGTGGTGCATCCCTATAATCCCAGTACTTGGGAGGCTGATACTAGAGGATTGCAGGTTCGAGGACAGTCTTGGCAATGTAGCAAGACTCTCAGGAACCTAGTGAGACCCTGTTTCAAAAAAAAAGAAATGTTAAAAAAAGGATGAGGGTGGAGCTTGGAGGTAGAATGCCCCTGGGGGTTCAATCCCCACTACTGAAAAAAAAGTGGTAAAATTTTATGATATGTATATTTTACCACAATTTTAAACAAAAATAGCAACAACAGCCCACGTGGAAAAAGGATGCCAGAGGCAGGATTGACTTAGGGAACAGAATCCCTCCGAGAACCTGTGAGTCTGTAGGGCAGACTTTGGGGTTTCTTCAGGCCTGGAATGAGAGATCAAGATGTGGCTGTATGAGATGGGACCGTCCTCTGCCAAGTGGGCATCAATGTAAAGGATATGTAACTTTGCAAAGGGTTCACTATGCATTCCCTCCCTCCCTCCCTCCCTCCCTCCCTCCCTCCTTCATCTTTTTCTACTGAGAATTGATCCCAAGAGGTACTCTACCTTCAAGCTACACCTCCAGCCCTAATTTATTTTTTATTTTAAACAGGGTCTCACTAAGTTGCTGAGGCTGGTCTCAAAAGTGCAATCTCCTGTCTCAGCCTCCCAAGTACTGGGATTACAGGCACACGCCACCACACCCAGTCTCTGTGCAGTTAGTGAACAGAACCTGCGTGGAGCTTGGGCATAGGAGGTCTAAAGCACCCGCAGCTCTCTCTTCAGGTTCCCTCTCCTGGCCACAGCAAGTCCAGCCCCCTTCTCCCCATGTGAGTCAACATCAGTGAGAACCACCCCCCACCCCCGTACATTTGGCCCCAAAAGTAGACCATATGCCCCGCTCCTTGGCAGCAGCAGAGCAGATGCCATTCCTCGGCAGTCTGGCCTTCCAGAACTGCTAGGAGTTCTTCTACACACAATGCCATGAAAACCGTAATTATTGCTAAGAAACCTGTCCACTCACTCCCAAAGAGCTTCCAAGAGATGAGGTTGGGAGATGCTGTTTCCTTCCTGAGGAAGGAGGAAGCGGCAGGGGCCACTCCTCAGGATGGTCTGTGGCTGCAACCCTACCTCTGGCCTGAGCTGCCCCGTCTCACCTCCGTCACAGCAAGGCTGGTGACCAGAAAGAGCCGCCCCAATGATGTGTTTGTCACAGGAGGACAAGAGGACATTAGCTGCAACCCACGTTCTTTCTTTCACAAGAGAGATTTTTTTTCCCCCTTAATGGAGTCAAGCCTCTTTTCAGAAATATACACAATTCAATCAATTTCTTTTGTGATTTCAAGAGATCTTTTATTCAGTTCAGAAATGTGGCAACAGCTGGGGAAGTTATTCCCAAGGCAAAGAACAAAGACTTGCAATTATTTATAGTGTGGGATGGGAAGGGAAAAAGACAGAGAGGAAGAAGACGATGCAAACAGTGGGTAGAGAATGTATCGACTGAAAGCACCGCATCAGGGCAACTCTCTGGATTTTTCTTCAACTATCGAGGCCTCTCAACTTCTCTCTGTGGTCCTCTTCACTGGTCCTCGCCCTCCTCCCTCCCTCTGCAGCTTTTCATCCTGGCCCACCTTTCCCCAAAACCCAACCCCTACTGCTGTGATCCAGAACCTCAGGACAGCTCTCTGTCACCTTTCCCCAAAGCCCACCCCCTATCATGACCCAGAACTCTCAGGACAGCTCGCTGTGTCAATCCAGCTCCCACTCCTCCAACATTCCCCTGCGTGTCCCCCATGAAGAGGCGTTCGGGAAGGGGACAGCTTGCTGACATGAGGCAGGTGTTAGTGCCCTGCACTTCCACCCAAACTCCCATCCCAATAGCATCGCCTGGGCCCATGGGGAAGACGGCATAACTCACAGGATGACGGGGATGTCACAGACAGATGGTGAGAGTGTCTTGAGACGGGGGTCTCTGTTGTGCCCTCTAGTTACAGTGAGTAAGTGGCCAGCTGAACCGGAGCCATGATGCATTGTTGGGAACTGCAGAGTGATAGACCTTCTCACCAGGCGACTCCTCCTGGGGTAGAGTTGGTGACCACACTTAGGCCTCTGTTCACCTAAGCACCCCCTGGCTCATGTTTCTGAATTCTTCCCCCAACCAAGATTGCAGCTTGTACCTGCAGCCTGGGGCCCGCACCAGCGACAACTCAGCTGACCTGTAGGGACTTCTCCTTGATCCTTCCCTGGGGGACCAGCGGGGCCAGCCCTGGTCAGGATGCAGTTTTGCTGAGCTCGTGCTGGGAATTTTGGGTAAATTGCAGGGCTGGCACAGGGCATGCTTCCCAGGTAACCCTCTCCAAGATTAACGCATGCAATTTCTGACTTCTGGGTCAGCTTTACAACATAGCCTTAAATCTATAGATGCAGAGAGTAGATTAGTGGTTGCCTAAGGCTAGGAGGAAAAGGGGTTAGAAGGGTAAGCAGGCAGTGACTGCTCATGGGTACAGTTCTTGGAGGGGAGAGTGATGAAAATGTTCTAAAATTGACGAGGGTGATGAGTGCACAACTCTGTGGATATGCTTTAAAAACACTGTACACTTTAAATAGGTGAACTATATACATTTGGGGATTATATTTCAATAATGCTATTATTTTTTTAAAGCTTTGTCTTTTGCTTCAAAAACAATTCAATATTGGCAGTCTCCAGGAGAAACACACACACACACACACACACACACACACACACACACACACGCACACACACACTCAAACCCAGAGCCTTAGTGCACACTTGGCAGGTGCTCTGTCATTATGCTACATCCTCAGCCCAAGAGAGGCTTACAGACCATTTTCCTCACCCATCTCTATCTTCCTAGCATTCAAGGACCAATTCGAAGATCCCCCTGCACATGCTTTTAATTGCTCATTTGTTCTTGCTACTTGGCAAGATGTCACATATATACAGTGTTTGCGAGCAAATGTTTAACACCCAGCTCTCAGGAAGAAAAAGGACAAAAAGGAAGCCCTAGTTCCCAGCATTTGCCACAGTATTTCTACCAGTGCTAACGTCAATCTATCGTGTTGACCTCAGAGTGGGAAATCCCAGTGGGGGAATGTTCCTTATGCAGCATTTCTACCGCCTACATGTAAATACCTTCAAGAGCATAGGCACCAGTAAAACATTAGAAGATAACTAGGAAGTGATGAGTTTTGAATGTGTATCGCCTTTGTTTTTAATACAATTTATTTAATTGTAAGTTTATATTATTTAATTTATAATAATGGCTAGATTTAACCACTGGCTCACAAACATCCTTAAAACTTACCTATTGGCTTCTACAAGTATGTATAAGCTAGCCCCAACATACACCTGTCTCACCCTGACCACTACTGTACCCCTGGCCCCTGGCCAGAAATTGGCCATTCTCATAAGGCAGCCTGGACACCTACAAGGGCAGGGATGGTGTCCAGCTGTTGATATCGAGTCCTCCATGTGGCCCAGTGGCCAGCACGTGCTCGGTACATGCAGAACATGTTTGCTGAAAGGGACCATCTTTGTAAGCACAGCAGCAGTTCAGCAATAATTGGCTCCTATCAATGCTGGCTAATTGAATAGCAGAGAATAATGGAATAAGAAAATTTAATGCTAATCAGCCGTTAACTTATTTATCTTTATGACTTAAATAAAAGAAACAGATCCTCTCTCTGCACTTAGGGTACAGCAACAGAGAAAAATAAGAGGAGACAGAGTAGAAGAAAGGAGTTTGCTTGAAGCAGGATATTGTTTTAGAAGAATTAAGGCAGCCGGGCGTGGTGGCGCACGCTTGTAATCCCAGCATTTGGGAGGCGGAGACCGGAGGATCCGGGTTCATGGCCAGCCTCAGCTAATTAGTGAGGTCCTCCACAACTTAATGAGACCCTGTTTCAAAATAAAGAATAAAAAATAGGGCTAGGGGTATAGCTCAGAGGTAGAATGCCCCTGATTTTAATCCCCAGTACCACAAAAAAAAAGAAGAAAAAAAAGAATTAAGGCAACAAAAATAGTCTAGCTCCCGACCTATCAAAGAGAAAAGAAAAATAAATGAAGAAGGCAGGTGACATGGTGTGAGGCCAGTATTTCTAAGTCCTTTGTGAGTGTGTGTGTGTGAGTGTGTGTGTGTGTGTGTGTGTGTGTGTGTGTGTGTGTGTGGTGGGGGGCGCTGGGGATTGAATCCAGGGACATTCTATCTCTGAGCTACTTCCCCAGCCCTTTTTATCTTTTGTCTCAAAACAAGGTCTTGCTAGGTCCCTGAGAGTCTTGCTAAGTTGCTGAGGCTGGCTTCAAACTTGTGATCCTCCTATCTCGGCCTCCCAGGTACTAGGATTACAAGCATGTGCCACCACGCCTGGCTTAACTTCCTTACATTTAACAAGAAAATTAGATGGTTTCAAAGTTTCCTCTCAGCTCTAACACTCTCTGAGCCCCAGTTCATCTTTCATCCTGACCCAGATTTTAAAGATAATGTACTTAAAATAATACCAAATTTGAAAGTGATCAGTTATCTCCTCCGCTTGAAAATGTCATCGCTGGCAGTGCCTCGGTGGGTGTTGAGGGCTATTTCGGTGCCTGGGGTGTTCAGAAGAGGAGGAAGAGCAGGTGGGAAGATAACCAATTCAGTAACCTCCTCATGGCTCCTGAGGCCAAGTCGATGCTTGTCTTGAACGCCTGGTGCAAACAGCTGTGAGTTGTGGAGGTGTGTCAGAAACGGAGACAAGAATAGCAGCTGCTTTCTTTACCCAGGGCCCTGGACTTGATTTCTCCCTGATTTTTGGAACAGTTTCTCAAGGTGTGCAGTATGAGGGCCCCCAGTTACAAGTGAGCAATGAAGAACACGCCCAAGTTAGCATAGCTCCAGGGACCTTTCTTCCTCCACTGGACCAGCGATTATAGAGCGTGGCCTCCAGACCCACAGCAGCAGCAGCAGCGTCCTGGAGGAGCTGAGAAATACAAAGTCTTAGACCTCACCCTAAACCTGCTGGATCTGCTCTGTGTGGGGCCCAGTGATCTGGGTTCTAACAAGCTTTCCACAGGATGAGCCAGGCTTTCTTGCTTGCTTGCTTTTCCTTCCTTTCTTCCTTCCTTCCTTCCTTTCCTTTCCTTTCTCCTTTCTCCTTCTTTCCTTCCTTCCCTCTTCCTTTTCTCCTTTTCTTCCCTCTCTCCTTTCCTTCCTCCCTCCCTCCCTCCTGTTTTCTTCTCTCTCTCCTTCCTTCCTTCTTTTTATATTTTATTTTATTATAGTAAGAACACTTAATATGAGACCTATTCTTTTAACAAAATTTTCAGTGTACAACACAGCATTGCAGTCTATAGGTTGATTGTTGTAGGGAAAACATCCAGAGCATATTCATCTCACTGAAACTTTATGCCTGTGATGAGTAACTGCCCATTTCCCCCACGCCGGCCACTGGCAATGATCATTCCACAGCTGGAACTTTCTGCTGTGACACTGAAGACCATCTACTCTTTTGCTAAGGGTCGTTCCAAATGCCACACAAATCATAATATTGGCTCAACAAAGATGGCTTTTAGGATATGATTTTCTGGCTCCACCAAAGCAAATGGTCCTCCTGGCAGAGTCCTCAGAGAGAAGCTGGATGGATTCCAGGGGAAGGTGTTGGGGGCCATTTCATTTCTCTCATTGAGTTTCCTTCTGTTTCGTGTCCCATAGTGGGCTTATCTCACTTGAAGATGAGCAGATCGTCACGTGTAGTCTGTCACATGCTGATTTCCACCTGGAAGCATAGCTCACTGCTGCCCTCTGTCTCTCTGGGACCAGGAACAGGAGCCAAAAGGAAGGTGGCTGGTTAATCAGCCTTCTGTGACTAGATCACATACCTGGCACAATCAGCTTATAAAGTGAAAAGGTTTGCTTTGGCCCACAGTTTTGGAGATTCAGTCATGGTCACTTGGGCATATTGCTTTTGGTCCTGTCGTGAGGCAGCATGTCATGGCAGGGAGCACGTGGGGAGCAAAACCGTTTCCTCATGGTGGCAACATGAACGAGAGAGAGAGCATCCAAGAGACCAGGGTCCTACAGTTCCCTTCAAGAACATATCCCCGGGGACCTACAGTGCCCTTCAAGAACACATCCCACATGCAGTACTTGTCTTTCCGTGACTGGCTGGTTTCGCCTCATTCCAGAGCCCCTGGGTGATGTTGAGCTGCCTCTTGACCAGAGCTGGTCAGCCACACACCATGGTCAGCCTCAGAAAGCTGGGGTTCCTCCTGTCCTCACAGCTGGAACTTTCTGCTGTGACACTGAAGACCATCCACTCTTTTTACTAAGGGACCTAAGACCTCCCGCTAGGATCCGCCTTTTCCAGTTTCCAACCACCTCCCAACACCACCACTTTGAGGATCCAACATTTAACACATGGGACTTTGGAGACATTGTAGATCCAAACTATAGCAGTGGCATTGGAAGTAGGAGGCAGATGTGCTTGCAGAGGGGCGGGGGCCTCCACTAGGTGGGGGCGCGGTGTGGAAAGTCAGAAGACTCTGATTATATCTTGTGGTGTTATGGTTTGAGTTTGGAGTGTCCTCCCCAAAGGCACATGTGTTGAAAGCATGTGCCCCCAAGGTATCAGGGCTCAGAGGTGGGACATGGCTGAAGGAGGTGAATTGCTAGGGGGCATGGCCTGGGGGTCTGTATCTGTCCCTGGCCTGCCTCTCTCTCTCTCTCTCTCTCTCTCTCTCTCCTTCCTCCCTCCCATCCCTCGCTCCCTCATTCCTGTCTGCCATGAGTTGAGCAGCCTTCCTCCACCACATCCTACCACCTGCCACTGTGGTTACGCTTCTGCCTTGAAGCTGGCCAACCATGGCTAAACCTTTGCTACCGTGAGCCCAATCAACCTTTCCTCCTCTACGTTGTTCTTGTCACAGCAACATAAAGAGGACTAGCAAAGGAGGGCGGGATGGGAGCGCAAAACCCTACAGAGAGGGTGGGATTGGGGAAACAGGTAGAATCTGGGAAATGTGTGTGTCTGATCCTGGAGATGAGAGGGTGCTATGGCCCTTTGCTTCTTGATCTAGAAGATGTGCAGATAACCCCATGTTTCCTTCTGGCAGAAGAAAGAACCACTGAATGCTGGGGCTCTGGTCCTGCAGGCTACCTGGAAAGCTGCTGCCAGTCCCCTTTGTCCACAGGCTCCATGCCATTCCCAGAGCACATGAAGTTGCCAGAGAAAATCCTCACAGCACACAAGCTGGCCTCCTTTCAGATTCCCAGCTTCGGCTGCAAATGGGCCAGCAGCACTGCCTGGCAGTCCTACCCCTGCTCCTTTTGGCTGCTTCGCTAACACTGTGTGCGGGTATCCGTGCCTTTTCCTCCCCCGTCCCCAACCCAGCTCTGCTGCTGACCGTGACACATGCCTGGCTGGGAAAATAGAAGCCAACAGATGGCTCTTCTTGCCATCACTGAGTATACACACCTTCCTACCCCTGCTGCTGCAGAGCCTCTCTGTCTCCTCTTACACTGGAGTAAGCGTCTCCTCTCTCTCTAAGGCTCATCCCTCAACCTGTGGTCCGGACCCCACTCCCTGTCTGTCCCAGAAATTCACACCATCTCTCTCTCTCTCTTTCTCTCTCTCCCTCCCTCCCTCCCTCCCTCCCTCCCTCTCTCTGCATTTCTCTCTTGTCCTCAAACTTCCATTCGCTCCTATAACATTGTCACCAACTTGCAGACCTTCTCTGCTCTCTCTCATCATAAATGTACACATATATATACATGAAAGTTTTAAAACAATGCAATTTCCCCCAGCCCCACCCCACCTCTAGCTCCCACCTCATTCTGCACAGGCTTTTTTCTCTCCCTCACCCCCTAGTTCCTCCTCTACCTACTCCAATCTGGTTTCCACCCACCACTCTGCAAAGCTCAACCAGGGGCACTTTTGTCCTCCAGGGGACATGTGGCAATTTTTCATTGCCATGACTGGGGGAGGGGTGCTACTGGCATCTAGTGGTGGAGCCAGGGATGCTGCCAAGCATCCTACAACATAGAATTACCTGGCCACAAAGGTCGAGAGTCGTAGTTGAGAAACCCTGAGACAGAGACTCCTCTTAAAAGGTCACCAAGAGCTTGCAGGATGCCAAGTCTGAGAAACTATTTTCAATGCTCATTCCACCCAGCCTCTCTCTGTTGGCTTCCATGACTGACTCTCTCCCGCCCTTCCTTTCTCCCTCTCCCTCTCCCACTTGGTTTTTCTCCTATACTTGGACCACTCCTTGCACATTCCTCCCCTATCTGACTCAGTCCTGGGCCATCTTCTTGCATTTCTCTCTCCTCTCTCTTCCAAACTGGTCCTTCCTGTGGCTTCATATCATTTCCATACTGGCTCGGGAGCCGGCGGGACTGGTCGGAATCCCAGCTCTCAGCTTCCCAGCCATGTGTTCACAGTAAGAATTTCTTGTCTGTTACTTGGCAGCCTCAGTTTCTTCTTCAGTAAGTTGGGGATATAATAATTCTTACTGCATGGAGTTGTGATAACCAAATGAGGAAATCCAAGAAAATCTCCTGGTGTAGAGTCTAATTCATGTTAGCTATTACTTTTATTTATGACTCTATGACATAAAAAGTGTGTGTGTGTGTGTGTGTGTGTATATATATATATATATATATGCACATATATGTATGCACACATATATATAAAACTTTTTACTAGAAAACTGAAGGAAAACAGAATAAGCCTCCCCTAAATATGAAGGATTGTTGAGCTGAAAACAATTAAGATTCAGGCGGGCTCTCTGCATTCCCCCTCTGTTTGCCTAAAAGCAGGACAGAGTTTACAGAGACAGTGACTCTTCCTATCCTCCCCTCTTCCCAAAGCTAGGTTGTAAATTCCCCTTTACTGCAGACAACCCTTTGTGAGTTCAGCGATGGAGCCTGAGGAACCTGCCAGCAGACTTCCTGTGCGCTTACCTCCCTGCACTTTCCCCTTAGAATGCCTAGGACCACTTTCCTTTGTCTTGTCGCTTCTCTCAAATGCATTGCTCTTTGTTGAAGACCCCATAGAAGCCAGAATCTTAAGCCACTGCAATTGTTATGCTGTGGTTTGGATCTGGAGCATCCCCCAAAAGCTCAGGTGTTGAAATCACGATCCCCAAGGCAGCAAGATCAGAGATGGGGCGGCTTTGGGGGAAGTGATGGGAACATGAAATGTCTGGTCTCCTCAGTGGATTACTCCACTGACGGAGGATGGATTAGTGGGAGGTGGGACCTAATTGGAGGAAGTAGATCCCTGGGAGCATGCCCTGCAAGAGTCTATCATCTCCCACCCCCTTTTCCCCCTCCTCTTCTCTCCTTGCCAACTGCCATGAGTTACACAGCTTCTTCCACCGAGCCCTGACACCATAACATGTCTGCCTTGGAGCTAGCCAGCTATGGACCAAATCCTCGGAAACCACGACCCAAGACAAATCTTTCTTCCTCTAAGTTCTTCTTGTCAGGTATTTGGGTCACGGTGACAAAAAGCTAATGCTAGTTACCTTTTACTGACGTTTGTCCTGCCTGGTGTGCAATGCAAACGTTAACAAACTTGCCCATTTCTCCTTTGTTAGTTTGTCTTATGTAACAGGGAAGTCTGTCCTGACCATGAACTTATAAGGGTGGAGGGAAAATTATCCTTTTCTCCCCTTTAGAACTCAACAATAGCTACTGAGGACTCACCAGATACAATCTAGCAGGTGTATAGTCCAATTTAACTTAAAAAAAAAAAAAACTAAACTAAAAACAAGCATTGCCTGCCATGAGCTGTATCAGGCCAGGTAGCAAATTTGGGGGTTCATGAGGTTCAAAGCAAGATCCTTGCTACACAGAACTTAACTGCAGTGAATAAAAGGGAGAGAGCCCCAGAGGAATACATGGAAATGTTAGGCAGCATACAATAGGTGCCAAATTATCTAAAAGCCAGTAGTTTTCAAATAGCATTTCATGAATTTCATTCTTTAAAGATACTTCAAGGAAGGTCCTCTAACTTTGGAGTTCAAATTCCTACTTTAACATGTATCATAAACTATTTCAAAAGTGTAATAAAAGGAACACACCTATGAATGTATTGCAGGCTAAGGTTCAAAGCCATGGAGATTATCCACATATTCAACTTTGTTTTAGGCTGGGAGATTTCAGGCTGTAATGGAGGATCTCCTTCCACCTCTATTTAATAAAAAGAAATGTTTATTCACCCAGATAAGAGTTGCGAGGGGAGCTGGTGTTGTTGTTAATACCTTTGTTGAGATATAATTTTCTGACTGTACAATTTACCCATTGAAAGTTTTGGATTTTTTTAGTTACACTTTGCAATTGTTGATCTGGGGTGAATCGAAATTCTCTTGTGCCTGTTCAAAGAAAATGCAAATTAAAACAAAGTTGCTGCGAGGTGGCGTTTGATGTCCACCGCATCAATTTTCACATTTTTATGTCCAACCAAACCACAACGGTTCCTCTGGTGGCCTTTCTGAGTATTCATATACATTTGAATGTACAAAATTATTTCATACTCACTAAAAAACCTTATTTAGCCAGCCGTGGTGGTGCATACTTGTAATCCCAGTACTTAGGAGGCTGCAATAGGAGGATTGCAGGCTTGAGGCCAGTCTCAGCAACTTGCAAGACCCTATCAAAAAATAATCCAGATGTGGTGGTGCACATCTGTAATCCTAGTGCTTGGGTGGCTGAGACAGGAGAATCACAGGTTTGAAGATAACCTCAGCAAATAGTGAGACTCTCACAACCTTGTGAGACCCTGTTTCAAAATAAAAATAAATAGGGCTGGTGGTGTAGATCAGTGGTAGAATGCCCCTGGCTTCAATCCCTAGTACCACAAAAATGATATAAAATAAAAAAGGCTGGGGGTGTAGCTTGAAGGCAGAATTCTCCTGAATTCACTCCCTAGGATCCTCCCCACAACTCCTCCCCCACAAAAAAACCCTTTTTGTATCTGCTTCTTAGCTTAAGATCACACTCGTGTGTTGGCATGAAGAGATTCGATTTGGCAAATGTTACTGAGCCTGTGCCACCTCCCAGGCCCTGCCGTAGGCTCTGGAACTCAGCCACGAACACACAGACGTAAAGTCTTGCTCTCATGAGGCTTAGATTCCAGAGCGGGGAGACCGGCAACGGCTAGAGAGAAAGAATAGAATGGAGCATCAGATGGTGTGAGTGCTGTGAGACACTGAAACGGGACAAGAGGCATCTCCCTGAGGTCAGGGAGTGACTATGCAGGGAGGCCTGGCCAGGTCTCCATGAGGCAGTGAGGGAACCAGCCTTGTACACATCTAGTGCTACTTCT
>PVLC010006414.1:35863-69671 GCA_004027655.1 Graphiurus murinus
CTCTCTCTCTCTCTCTCTCTCTCTGCTGGACATGGAAACCAGGGCCTCACGCGTTCAAAGCACATGCCCTTCTGTTGAACTACACCTCCAGCCCTATTTGGTGCCACTTTTAAGGAAGCTTGAAAGTCCTTGAAAGGTAATAATAACTGGAGCAACTGGCACAGGGGAGAAGGCAGGGAAGGTTTGTGAAGCAGGCAGGAGCCGGGACCCAGAGGCTTTGGTGAGCCCAGGAATGGAGTTGGTCTTGGGGTGGGTCGTCAGATCCCAGGCACCCAGGGGCAGAAGAGCAAAAGTTACAGAGGAGAAGAGTCCCATGTGGTCTGGGAACAAGGAGTTGATTGGCTCCGTGAAAGAGCACCAGGTCACACACTGGGGGGACACCACGAGGCAGGTGAGTGTGCGTGCAAGTCCAGGGTCTGTTCCTGTCCTTATTTAAGATTTTGGTATTTTTCTCACCATAGATTAATTATTTATATTTTGCATAAACTTTGATATCTTTTTTTCCATTCATCCTTATCTTGGTTACTGAGCTGTTTGGTGCCCCTAAACTTTTGTACTAGTCTGATTCACCCCAGGAAGCAGTCTGTGTAGATATGGCCACAGTGCCTGGAGCAGGGACTGGCTGAGTTTTTAGACTCGACTCTGTAGTGAGTGGAAAGGCCTTTGAAGAACCTTGAGCAACTAAATAAATGCCGTGACCACTTGGGGAAGGCTGGTATGGAAGCAGTGTGGTGGATGAGGAGACCCCGGAAGGCAGGGAACTGTCAGGGATGCATCGTGACAGAGGAGGCCCAAGGCGCTGGATCAGGAGGCCATTCCTGGAAAGGAAACCTGGCCGCCCCTGGTCTGTCTTGGGGTCTTTGCCTTTGTGTGTCCAGGGGCATTCTACCTCCAAGCTATACCTCCAGTCCTATTTTATTTTTTATTTTGAAACAGGGTCTCACTGAGTTATGGGAGGCCTCACTAAGTAGCTGAGGCTGGCTGTGAACCTGCGATCCTCCTATCTCAGCCTCCCAAGTACTGGTATTACAAGCCTGCACCACCATGCCCGGCTTCTCTTTCTGTTTTTAATATGATTAGTTGATGCAAAACAGGAAGTGCTACCGTGACAATGGTATTATTGGTGGCTGAGAAGTGAACTTTTGAAAGCCCTGCAAATCCTGGGTCCCTTTGAGGGAAGCCTAGTTGTGTTTATGGAGTCTCCCTCTTGCACCGGGGCAAAGATTTCCCTTTGCTCTGACAACAGAATGGACTCATGAGATCCTGTGTTCCTAAGACCAGGGACACACTGCTTAGCCTTTCTAGAAATCCCAGCAGAGTACAAGCCTGGCAATCACAGAGGATAGTAGCCAGTGGGCGCCACCAGGCACCATGAAAGCAAGAAGGTTTGCAGGGAGGTTGCAGGAAGTCCTCCTGCCCAAGGCTTTGGTCCTCGGTCAACATTTCCACCAGAGGCAGTGGCTGCAGGCTGGAGAAGCCTGAGGCAGAGGGAGATCAGAATGTGCAGTCAGGCAGAGGGTGGAAGTGCATACCTGTAATCCTAAGACTTGGGAGGCTAAGGCAGGAGGAGGATCACAGGATGGAGCCCAGCCTCAGCAATTTAGCAAGACCCTATCTCTCAAAACAACAGTAAAAAAGGACTGGGAGTGTAGCTTGGAGGTAGAATACCCCTGGGTTCAATCCCCAGTAAACCCCCCACCCCCTGCCACTCCCCCACCCCGCCCCACCCCCGCCAAATACAAGAGTGTGCAGTGGGCACAGAGCTGGAGTGAGGGGGACCAGCCCCTTCCACGGGAACTTTTGATTTAGTTAAATTCAAGTATCTGCTTCTGATTTTCCCCAGGGGCCTCTCGCACCTAGACTTCTCTCATCATTTTCTAAAGTGGCATTTCCTACTGATCCATGAGGAAGTCGTTCTTTAATGGAGCAGCAATCTTTGGAATTAGAACCTGATTTGAATCCTGCCTTTATGGCTTCCCGCCTGTGAAATTTTATTCAGTTTTCATTCTGAGCCTACTGTCCTCAGGGAGTTCATGTGAGGATTAAATGCAGTATATATTACTGCATACTAAATGCAATATATATTATTACCTATACATATAAAATTATATAACATGTATATGTTATATAAGATATATATATGACCCAGCAGTAGTCAAACCTCTATCTGCTCTCTCAATTGATGTCTGTATGTTTTTGGCCAAAGATTCTATGCTAACTCTCAATGTCTTGATTTTTTTTCATGTTTGAAATAGAAATAATAGTGCCTACTCCCGAGCATGGTTGTCAGGATCAAATGAGACAAATCATTAAATTAGATAAACTATGAAACTTGGTAAACAGCAAGCATTCAAGAAAGAGTTACTAGTGTGACTGGAAATTGTACCCATATTAACACAAGCTTAGGATAAAGTGAAATGAACGCAGGAGCAAGTTAGTTTTCAGGACCCCACGCGGATATTTCAGAACTTCCTTCCCGTCTCATCTGGCTCCTACTGGGTCATTCACTCAACAGGTGTTGATTGAGCGAGCACCTGCTCTGTGCCACTCACTTTGGTAGGCACAGGGGACATGGAAGCCAAATAAATAAATAAACAAACAAACAAAATTTCTTGCTCTGCACAGCTTAATGTCTAGTGGAAGAGTCAGATAAGTAGTTTTATAAGTGTAGAATTCCATGAAGTAACTAGAGCTGTAAAACAAAAGTTTGGGAGCTGTGAGAACTCATAACGGGAGGTGCTAGTGTGAGCTGGGGAGACAGGGAGACTGCCTCTGGGAAGTAAAGGTTGATCTGAGGCCTGAAGATGAGCGGGAGTGGCTGAGCCTGTCCCCGGGCCCCTCCCTGGGCTGCTGTCCTAGCATCTTGGTTCCCCTAGATTGTACAGGCCTCATCCCCCTGGGATACGGTTCAGATCAGAATAAAGCACTCTCCTTCTCTCCTTTCCAAAGAGATTGAGCAAATTGGAGGAGATCAGATATGCAAATGCACTTTGCAGAAAGGGAAAGCAGGACAGTGCCTGCAAAGGCGGAGACCCAGCCCAATCTGGAGAGCAGAGGCCAAGAGAACTTGCGATCTGGAGAGCAGAATCCAAGAGAACTTGCAATTTTCCTGCTCTTGCACTCCCTTAGAAAGAGCACAAAGATCCTGAAGTAGTGCTGGGCCATGACTGATGGTTTCTCCTGGGTGTTGCAGGCAGGGCCTGGAACTGCAGCATAATGGAGTCAGAGACTTTGGTCTCTCTTCAACAGCTTGCAGAATCCTCTGTTCCAATAAGGGCCAAATCAACATAAGAACAAATCCCTCAGCCCTGCTTTCTTAGTCAGCTCAGGCTGTAACAAAACCCCACAGATTGGGAGGCTTAAACGACAGAAGTGTCTTTTCTCCCAGGTCTGGAGCCTAGAAGTCCAAGATCAGGATGCCAGAACAGTCAGGTTCCGGTGAGGGCTCACCTCCTGACTTGCAGATGGCTGCCTTCTTGCCTTATGTTCACATGGCAGAGAAAGGAAGCTCTCTGGTGTCTCTTCTTATAAAGGCACTAATGCTGTCAGACGAAGGCCCTGCCCTCATGACCGCATCCAACCTGAATTACCTCCCAAAGCCCCATCTCCAGATACCATCACATTGAGGGCTAAGTCTCAACATAGGAACTTGAAAGGAACACAGACATTCAGTTCAGAAGGCCCCCCACTGGCAGAAGGGGCCAGTTCTAGAAGCTTAATATTCAGGGTGAGAAACTTCTTTGAGAAAAGCATCTTGAATTCCTATTTCTATCACCCACTGAGTCTCTTCAATTGTCTTCCTTTATCTTAACCTTTAAATAGCTACAATTACCTAGGGTACAATAGTTCTCTGTGTTTAATTTTTTTTTTGAGGGGACTCCTTTTAGCTAAGAATCAATAGCTTGACTTTACTTCTAATTGGGGGGGGGGGTACTGGGGATTGAACCCAGAAGAATTTTACTGCTGAAGTACACCCCCAGCCCTTTTTAATATTTTGTTTTGAAACAGTATCTCACTGGGTTGCTGAGAACCTCACCAAGTTGCTAAGGCTAGTCTTGAACCTGTGATCCTCCTGTCTCTGCTTCCCAACTACTGAAATTACATGCATGGACCACCATGCCTGGCTTCTAAATTCTTTTGACTTAAACAATTGCTTCTCTTCCAAAGTGCACTCTGACACTATCTGAATATTGTAATATATCTCTCCCTTAGCAATTTTGCCTAGATCTCTCACCCACTGAAGACACCAACTGTAAACAGTGGGCATTCTTTGCAACTCTAATCAATCACACAGTTCCACCTTTGGGGGTTCTGCATCTCAGCTTTAAGCCAGGACGTGTTTCAGGCCCTGAAAGCTCTGCTTCTTATAAGCAGTCCTCTCCAGAGGGGTACAGGTTAGGGATGTTGCCAGAGTTTAGGTTGCTAGTAAAGTGAGATTTTTATTATGATAAAATATACGTAACATAAAATTTAACCATTTTTAAGCATGCAATTCAGTGGCATTAAGTACATTCACAATGTTGTACCACCATCACCATTATCCATTTGCAGAACTTTGTCATTATCTCAAACTGAAACTCTGTACCCATTAAATAGTAACTCCCTATTCTCCCTCCTCCAGCCCTGGCTAACCACTATTCTCTTCTCTGTCCTAATGAGTCTGCTTATTGAGGGTACTGCAAGTAAATGGAATCATGCAATACTTGTCTGTTATGGTTTGGGTTTGGAATGCCCCCTCGGCCCCAAAAGCTCAGATGTTGAAAGTCTGGTCTCCAGTGCAGCAGGGGTGGAGTGTGGCTGCAGGAGGTGGATCGTTGCAGGTGCGGCCTTGAGGACCACGTCTGTCCCTGGCCACTTCCTGTCTCTCTGCTTCTGGCCACCATCAGCTGAGACAACTTTCCTCTGGAAAAGGAAATGTTTCTGTCTTGGAGCCGGCTTACTGTGGACTAAACCTCTGAAAACACGAGACCAAATAAACCTTTCCCCCTCTGAGTTGTTCTTGTCAGGAATTTTAGTCACAGCAATGAGGAGGATTCTCCTTTTGCATCTGGCTGATTTCACTTTGCATAATGCCTTTGTCAGAGTTTGTTCAGGTGGCTATAACAAAATACCACAAACCGGGTAGCTTATAAACAACAGATATTTATTCCTCACAGTTCTGGAAGCTGGGGAGTTCAAGATCAAGGTGCCGGCATATTTGACATCTGGTGGAAGCCCAGTTTCTGGTTCACAGATGTTGTCTTCTCACTGTCCTCAGATGGTAGAAGGGACAAGGCAGCTTTCTTTTTCTTTCTTCCTTTTTTTCCACATGGTTCTGTGGATTGAACCCAGGGGCAGTCTTCAAGGATTTTTGCATGTAGTAGCATGTATCAGAAATTCATTCTTTTTCTGGCTGAATAGTATTCTGCTGCATGTATATACAATATATTGTTTATCCATCCATCTACTAATAGACCCTTGAGTTGTTTCCATCTTTTGGTTTTTTTCTAATAAAGTTTAACATAGTAGATGTGATCTTACTCCTTTGTGATCTAGGACCAATTTAACAACCTCCTTTATTTAGTTCTCCAGAAACATGACATCTCACAGATCAACTTAGATACCAGGGCTCTGCAGGCAAGCTGGGGCTGAAGGATGGATGGGTGACTGTGGTCATTACAGGCCTTTGCAGAGCTACACCTGAGGTCCAGTCAGTGGGAGCCAGCACGCAGAGTGGTTGAGACACCAAGGCACAGGGGCTCAGATTCTGCAATAAGAGAGACTTTCCCTTGAACCCATCCATTCATTCACTTGCTCGTTCTAATATCATTGAACACTTCCTATGAATCAGATGATAATCAGGGGATAAGCTGCCCGTCCTAAACTTGCAGCCACCATCAGTGGACAGACAGGTAAGTCAACACAGACAACGCCTGAGGGTACGAGCTTTTGGAGGAAAAGTATGGCCGGCCCACTGTTGGAAATGCAGAGGGGACTCCTCACCAGGCCTCAGGAGTCAGGAAAGGCTGCCTGGAAGAAATCACACTGTGCCAACCCCTAAAGGAAGGGAAGAAGTTAGCCAGATAGCCGGGCATGGTGGTGCACGCTTGTAATCCCAGTACTTGAGAGGCTGAGACAGGAGGATCGCAGGTTTGCAGCCAGCCTCAGCTACTCAGTGAGACCCTCTGCAACTTAGTGAGACCCTGTTTCAAAATAAAGAATATAAAATAGAGCTGGGGGTGTAGCTCAGAGGTAGAATGCCCCTGCATTCAATCCCCAGGTCTGAAAAAAAAAAAAAAAAAAAAAGTTAGCCAGATAGAGGGAAAGAGCTGGGAAGGGGACTCAGGGAGGGACCCACCAAGGCCTGTGGCTGAAAGGACCTGCAACGGGCTTAGGTGTATGGCTTGTGTTTGGGGGTGCAGTGATTCAAGACAGGCTGAGAAGGTGAAGCCACGGGGGCAGGCAGGGACCATTTGGTAAAGGACCATGTGTGTGTTTGTGCTTAATAGCGAATCAAAAGGGAATTCCTGATGGATTTGAAGCAGGAGGAAGCAGAACCTGCTCTTCCCTGGAAGGAGGAATCTAGCAGAGAATCACACAAATGGCCAACAATTTTTTTAAAGCATGCTCCAAGTATAAGAAATATCTTTTAGTCAAATCAAAAACAAAGACATCTCCATTTTGTTATTAGCTTCCAATTTATGACATTTTGTATTAACTTCCATTTTTGATGTCCCATTTGGTCTGTCTCTCAGAATCTTGAAACTCTCATCCTACAGTGCTGAACCTGATGAGGTCAGAAAGTGAATAACGCACTGGTTTAAACTAGCCAGTCAAAGCACGCACGGGGCAGGATTGCAGCAGGGATGAAACCCACGTGGGGCTGGGCATGGTGGCGCACACTTGTAATCCCAGTACTTGGGAGGCTGGAACAGGAGGATTACAGGTTTGTGGCCAGCCTCAGCTACTTAGTGAGGCCCTCTGCAATTTAGTGAGACCCTGTTTCAAAATAAAGAATAAAAAATAGAGCTGGGTGTGGTGGCGCACGCTTGTAATCCCAGCATTCGGGAGGCTGAGACCAGAGGATCCGGGTTCGCGGTCAGTCTCAGCTACCTAGTGAGGCACTCCGCAACTTAGTGAGACTCGGTTTCAAAATAAAGAATAAAAAATAGGGCTGGGGTGTAGCTCGGAGGTAAAATGCCCCTGGGTCCAATCCGCAGTACCGCAAAATAAATAAATAAATAAATAAATAATAATAATAATAATAATAATAAAATAAATAAAACCCACGTGAACTTCCCACTAGGTGCTACGAGTCTTTTTGTTGGTTGCACCCTTTCTGCAGAAGTAAAATTTTGCCTTGCTGAGCAACTATGGAGTATTCATTTCTATCGGTGATTCACATTTCCCACACAAGTGCTGGGTACCATTCTAGTGCTTCCTTTGTATTATCTCAGTTAATCCTCAGAACAGGTGGGGGGCGGGGCAAAGCCTGCGAGTGGAGCTGAGGGACTCAAGAACTCCAAGGGCAGCTGGCAGACCGCTGAGCCCAGCCGGAAATCCCACCCTGCGGTTCACAGTGCGGCCACTTCTGCTGCCTGAGGACATGGGAGACACAGACTTTCTGCCTGACCCCAGAACTTCTAGATCAGAATCTACCTTCTAACAGGCTCCCCCAATGATTCTGGTACACACTGAGATTTTTTTTTCCCTTATGGTACTAGGAATTGAGCCCAGGGGCATTCTACCTGGGAGCTATGCCACCAACCCTATTTTATTTTACTTATCTTTTTGAAGCAGGATCTCACTAAGTTGCTGAGGCCCTTGCTTAGTGGAGAAGGCTGGCCTCAAACCTGTGATCCTCCTGTCTCAGCCTCCCAAGCACTGGGATTACGGGCGTGGGCCATCACACGTTGCTGCACCTAGACTTTTGAGCAGCATGGATGGCAATACCCAAGTCTGACTATGCATGAAAATCGCCCCGGGGAGTTTAGAAAATCCTCAATGCTCAGTTTTGTGCCCTGAAATCAATTATATCAGAATTGCTGGGGCTGCTACCCAGGCATCAGGATGCTTTAGCTGCCTAGGTGATATCAGCAGAGTCCTGGCCTTATGCTTTGCTATTCTCCAGGGAGGGCAGGCAACTCCTGCAGGGAGAGCTGGCTTTGCAGGGCCCGGCCGGCTGCCTGCAGCTCTGTGGCTTTAAGAACTGGGGCTGGCTGCCTGCCAAGGAGGCGGTGGCTGCTGAACAGGCCAATTGAGTGAGGGAGCTGAGCAGGAACGGAGCTGCCACAGCCTGAGCCCAGAGGGCCAGCCCTGGCTTGCAGGCCTGAGCCCGGAACCCGGCAGAAAGGCCCAGTGTGCCGTGCAGGCCGCTGAAGAAGGGGGACCTTCATACCTTTAGGAAAGAGGCAAACATCCCGCAGGGCTGTGGAAACAAAGAGGGGGATTGTGTGTAGCTCCAGGCCAGGCGTTCCAAACACGCAGTAAGTCAGCCAGTGTAGCCTCCTCCCTCGGCCCCTCGGCCCCAGGTGACACATGGACGTCCTGCCCTTTTCCACCTGAGGTGCCCAAGGGTCTAAGGAGACCTCCCCCCTCCCCCGGTAGCGGGGGGGGGGGGAGCGGGGGCTGGGGGCTGCAGGGCAAAACCAATTAGCAGAGCAGAAGATTCCCTGAAGTCCTCCTCTGGGGCCTCTGACTGTTTCACCCCTTTGTAAGTTGGCACTTAGCACCTGACAAGTAGCGGCTGATGAGTGACCTAGCTTGTTGGGGATGGTACCGTTTCTCCCCCTCTGTGCTCCCTCCCGGGGGGAGGGTAGCGGGGAGGGGCTCCAGGCCCAGCACCTACAGATCTCAAAAGTCCCACCTTGCCTTTGAGGAATGAGAGCTGGAGACAAGGTAGTGATCAGATGGCCACCTCCACCCGGCGGGAAGCCGAGCTCCGGCCCGAGAGTCAGCTTGTCCTAGTTCCCCATTTGGGGTGCCAGCATGGCACAGGCCAGTGCAGCAGTGTGCTTCTCAACTGTGTGCCACCCAGTGCAAAAGGCAGAACCCTGTGACCTTTGGGAGTCTCCTCCTCCCAGCCTCCCTGCCTCCCTGCAGCCTCCTGTCCTGTGGACGATCCAGAACTAACTGGTCCATCCCACTTCGTGAGAACACGTGCCAACGCTGTCTGTGTGCTGGGGGAGGGCAGCGGCTAGAGACTGTGTTGGCAGGAAGAGGGCTGTTGGCATCCATTGGCACACAGAGGAGGGAAGGCGTTTCGTGTCCCCGAGAAAACCGGGTACTATACAAGCTAGGAGGAAGGAAGGAGAGGCCGGGCCGGGAGGTCAAGGGCAAGCTGGCTTCGCTGGCAGGTAGAATGAGGCGGAGGCCTCCCAGGAGGGCGAAGGGGGAGGGGAGGCAGAGCGGGGCACTAAAATTAGCTGAAAGAAAGCTAAACTGGGGCTTCACAGAATTACTCTGAAGCCTCTTTGAAAGTCAGATGTTACTTCCCTCGGAGGCCTGGGTCCCAGGAGGTTGATGGGTGGCCCTTGACGTGTTTTGCTTTTGAATGTGAGTGTGCTAGGAAAATTGGGAGATTTCACATGTAAATCTGAAAGCTCCGGCAACAAGGGGCGATACCTGTTTGCCAAAGTCCCCCCCCCCACACACACACACATGGCTAGTACCACCAGCATGTGTGTTTGTGTGCATGCACCAGATACGCAGGTATGCACTCTTTCAATTAATTCCAGTTAATGTCTCCCCTTTTCAGTTGAGGATGACAGATGCACAAAACCAAATGTCCCCCTCTCCTTGACAGATTTCATAGCCTTTGCAGGCGATCTGCCAAATTGCTAGATGGTATTTGCATTAAAAACAAAACAAAAAAATAGAGTGCATTTTGTTATTTTGGTTTTAAGGATTTCCCAAGCTGTCTTACGGCCATCTTACATTTATGCCACACCATATAGCTTTCAAAGCATTTCTTAAACATTCATGAATTCATTTTATCCTTCCAGAATTCCATCAGATCAGCGGTTTGATTCTCCTTCCATATAATCTGGGAGGAAACTGACTTGTGGAGAAGCTAAATGGCGTGCCCTAAGCCCCCAGTATTTTTGAGGTTAACATTCAGGCCTGGCTCTCTGGAAAATGAAGCCATGTCTGAGGAGAGCTCACCCAGAGAAGGTGCTTTGATGAATTTCCCAGCATGAAAAAGGCAATTTGTATTTGTGAAGTGCCTGCTGTGTGCCAGGCACCTACTAGAAGTAAAAGAATGAAATACCAAGACTCATACCTAGTGGAGTTTACAACCTAGCAAGAGTCCCATACATTCCTCATCTCATTAATCCTTGCAAGCTTGCAGAGCATTATTTTTCTCATATTCTTTGGACAAAAAAGTTAAGTTCAAGAGGGAATCGGTGAGGCTGAATTTGAACCCATGTCTTCGTGATTCTAAAACCCCATCTCTTTCCATTAATACCCATTTGTCAAGGCTGGGCCATGGTGGCACATGTTTGTAATCCTATATTTGGGAGGCTAAGACAGGAGGATTGTAGGTTCGAGGACAGTCTCAGCAAGTAGTGAGACTCTCATCAACCTAGTGAGACCCTGTTTCCAAATAAAAATTTAAAAATAGGGCTGGGGGTGTAGCTTGGAGGTAAAATGCCTCCTGGGTTCAATCTCTAGTGCCAAAAAAATACCCATTTGTCTCCAATCACTTACTTTGCTGTAGATGGAGTTTAGTCCATATACAGAATGATCTCAGCCCCTCTACTAAACGCCTGAGCCAGTGACTACTTTGAGCTAAGGGGTGGATTTCATGTGGCTGTGGCAGTTTTTCTCTCTACCCAGTGTCCTCCTGTGACCACTCTTGTCCACTAACCTTCCTGTGTGAACCCCACCCCCCACCCCACTGAACCCCGTTTCCAGAACACCTCTGCCCTGCCCTTCCTTCCCTGGCTGCCATGTGTTGTCTGAACCATCAACTGTCCTGGGTCCGGGAAACCCTTCCACACATCCCTAGACACTTCCCTGTCCCATTGCATTGGCATGTCCCCCGACTGTCCCTCTTTCTTCAATCTTTTATTTCTTGGTGGCACTGGGGATTGAACTCAAAGACATTCTACCTCCAAGCTATACCCTCAGCCTTTTTTTTTTTTTTTAAATACAGTCTGGCTAAGTCGCTGAGGCTGTCCTCGAATCTTTGATCCTCCTGTCTCAGTCTCCCAAGTACTGGGCTTACAACTTGTGCCACCACATCCAGCTTCCTCAATCTCCGTTTCATTATCTCTCTTTGTCATAGACAGACCATCCATCCTGCCCAGTGACAAGACAGATAACACACTGGCCACAACCCTGCTCTCTTCCTCTTCCTCCTCCTCTTCCCCACCCTCCATGCCGGGGAGGGGATGTCTCCTGCCCCCCAGCACCCTGGAACCTCCCTGCCCCCACCACTCCCTCTCCCTCGCACCTCCAGCCTCTCCTCCAGCAACAGTTCTCATCAGCATCCATCGCATCCAGTCTCCCCAGATGGAAAAGCGCCCGCCCTGGCCTATGTTTCTGTCTAACGTCTCCAAGTTCCCTTTCTCTCTGTCCCTTCTTAGAAGAATCGTCTACACTGCTTCCCTGTCCCTTTAGCTTCCGCCACCCATTGCCCTCTGGTTTCTCCCCTCCTGAGCAAACTACCCAGGCTGAAGTCTTTAAAGACGGCGTCCAACAGTGTCCTCCAGGTCACTCGATGCTTTTCCTCCTTCACCTGATTTTGGCTTTCTGGGCCTTGGAACTGCTGCACCCCGGGGTAGAGCACTCTAGAGCCCCAGGGCCCCTCTCTAGGTCTCCTGCTTTTTTCTTTTTCTTTTTCTTTTTTTGGTACTGGGGATTGAATCCAGGGGCATTCTATCTTCAAGGCACACTCACCCCCCCCCCAGCCCTTTTTTATTTTTTATTTTGAAACAGGATATCGCTAAGTTGCTAAATTTCGGCAGCTGGCAGAGAACCTGTGATCAATCCTCCTATCCCAGCCCAATCCTCCAGTCCCAGCCTCCCAAGCACTGGGATCACAGGCATGCGCCACCACACCCAGCTCTACTCTATTTTGCTGTCCCTTTTTCCAACGCCCCTCCAAGTTGGGTAAAGAACAGTCTGTGAAAAGAAAAGCGTGCTGAGGAGAGAAAAACAGGCGTGTGGTCTGGGCCGCTGAGTGGGCTCTTGGTCCACCTTCTCCTATTGGTCAGGAGCGCGACAGTCGGCCTGGCCTTTGCCTTCACCTCAGGGCACCTGGCCCTCTCCTCTACCCTTCACCTTCACCTATGGGCTTTTGATCTTTTCTTTTAATTTTTAAAAAATTGCAAAATGTATCATATATACATATAAGCCATTTGTTCGGCCTAAAATGCAGCAAAACAGTCGCCTGTGTCCCTACCACCCAAGACAAGAAGTAAATCAGAGTCAGTTTCATAGAAAACTTCTGTGTGTCTTTCTAATCAGGTCCCCTTCTCTCTCTACCTGAGGGAAACTATACAGAAGTCTATGTCCCTCTTTCCACGCTCTTTTTTATGTTTTTTAGTACACACATTTTAGCCTTAAATTCATTGGGACCAGACCCTGGAACCCCGATGGAATCAACACATGTGTGCGGGTAGAATGACCTACAGAGAGTCGAGGGATAGCCTTCTGGCCCTGTGTTGGGCCTTAGGGCCTCACTCGGGGTCTGGAATGCCTGGGTGAGAGGGCTAGCCAACTGTACTAGGTGCAAGTTCCACTCCAGTTAGTGGGTGAAGTCTCAAGTAACTGTCCTCCACAGTATCTGGCGTCTTCTCAGGCAACCGCTAGTGTAGACTGATTAGCTCCTCAAAGGACCAGCATTCACTGCGGCCAGTAACATTGCCCAAAAACATTGACTGTCGCTCCTACCTGGAGAGGCACAAGATATAGTGTTTGGGACTGGAGGCTTGACAGTTGTTTTTTTTTTTTGGGGGGGGGGCTCTTGTTTTGGACCCTGAGTCACTGGGAACAGGAGATATAGGGTTTTACAAGACTCCTAGCTCCATGTTAGATTGTCCTGAAAGAGGGCTATCATACATCTCTTTGGGTCTGAGGTCTGTCTGAGTAGAACTGGTACCACTTGAGCCTTCGGCCTGCCGCAAAGATGTAACAGTCACTTTTGTTTTAGGTGTTGACTTAATTTCTAAGCCATTTGGAGCAGGCATTTGTTTCCCCATATCCTGTCTTAACATCTATCGTCTAGTATAGATCCTTTATTTTTACTGTAGTGGCCTGGGTAAATTTTAGACTTGGGGGGGGGTGTTAAATTAGCAAGTGAGGTTGAATTACTAACTAGTCTAACAGCAAGCCTCTCCACAGGATTACTTCTTTGATACATCTGCCCAGAGACCAGACCAGAGTTCAGTGGAAGTGGCTGACTTTCCTGGCATTCGAGTTAACAAGAATGTAAGTTACCACGGGTGTCAAGGGGAACCCCTCCAGGCACGGTTATTCTTTCTTTTAACCCCTTCAGAATTGGAGCAGCTCTATATGGTAGGGTGGTCCACAGGACCTTGCACCAAATAGAGCAAGGGAATTAATTGCTTTGGATTATTTTACTTTATTACCCAGACTAGTTGTGGACAGAGATACAGGACTTGACACTCATTAATCTTTATATTTAGGGTTTCCCCCCCCCCTATGGTTACATTAATAGTTAATTGGGCTGAATAAGGGCTACCCCATACCTGGAAGCTTAATAGAACCAAAAACCAGAATGAATTTAGAGTCTTTTTACAGTTAACTTGAGAGGGTCTGGTTGAGAGATGGTTCATTGCCTTTTTAAATAAAAGATGGAGTCCCTTTAACCCAAGAGTAATGAGTCCAACCTTTTTCCACAGTGCGAACAGCTGTATTTTATCATTTGGTGGTTTTGTTTCTTCTGCCCTAGGACTGTTTCCCAATATTGGAGCATATGCCCCAGGGGACTATCTATTCCCTCTCCCTCCCCGGGAACTTTCTCACCCAGTGAAGAACTCTTATTTCTTATCTTGGCTTGCCTAGTTGTATAACCTCAACTAGATGCTTCACTGAGATCTAGTCTCCCCTGCTGGAGGTTTCTAGTATTTCTCTCCCATTTCATCCTTCTCTGGCTGTCTCCCTCACGGGAAATATATCCAGTGTAGGTGCTTCTTAGCTACTGGTGGATCAATATAACCTCCTGGCAGGTCCCTCCGTGGAGGCCACCTTATGCCATAGGAAGTACCAAGGATATAACTGAACCACAGAGCCAGACTCTACACTTGCTATGTCTCATTTGAGCACACAAACATAGCCTCCAGGATGCCCTGAGCATACTTGCTTCTCCCCAAAGCGTGAAGCGTTTGTGCCTGGGTCCATGCATGGGGTTATCCGGTCACCGTGAGATCCGTTAAGGCCCCTCCCCACAATGCCTCACAATTTTTGCCTGAAGCTTTGTTGCCGACTCCAAAGATTGTGGTTCCCCTTTGTCCAAGGCTACTGCAATCAGGAGGTAGAACGCACACCCCCCCCCCCAAGAAAAAGGGATTCTCACCACTCTGGAGGGGCGCTGTGCTCCACATTGGACGCCAGATTTGTTAGAAATCAATTTTCATGGTGTCAAAAAAAAGCCACATGTTTGAAAATTGTTTGGCAAGGCGATTTTACTTTTTTTGTGAAAAAGGGTGCTCCCGGGTATGAGAGAGTACCCCTGACAAAGAAACCTGTGAGATTTCTATCCCTGATGCAAAGCTTCTGTGCTATACTCCGATTGGTGGGAGTTATAGCTGCACATTCTTCCCGGTCATCTACAGGGACCGATGAGGGAGGGGTTAACACTTGCAATTTCTTAAGAGATGCTAATTTCACAAAGGAATGTAAGCTTCTACCGGGTTACAAAATGGCAGTTTTTAAAAATGGAGTTTATGTTAAGCTACTCCTTTGACAGAAAAGACCCAATTATATTCTCACACCACCTTGGCCCTCTGGCTCTATCTGCCTATTTCTTTCTACTTTCCCACTAAGTTTCTGGGGCTACAGGTGTTCACTACCATGCATAGTGCTCCTAAATGTTACCCAAGGTTCCCAATCATCTGTACAGCCTAATTCAGCAGGAATGGAGCCAGAAATGTACATTTTTAACAAGTGCTCCAGGATTCAGACACAGATGTCCCGGGAGCTCCAGTTTGAGAAACAGCTTCTACCAAACAGAAACTTCCCACTCATCAATAGATGCTTCCCACAGAAGGATGAAAGTGTTCAGCAACAGAAGCCTCATTCTGAGTGGAACAACAAGCTGGTCTTACCCTCCTTCTTTGAGTACAAAGGTGATCTAAAGAGGGTAATAAAATGCAAAGATATCTTATCCCTTCCTGTCCCTCAGCCTCCCCATCCTGACCTAAACCCCAGAGAAGCATAGCTCGGTCAAATCTGCCTAAAAGAGATATAACAGACTCCTTTGCCAATGGACCCCTGAGCAAATATACACTGGTGACTTGATAACACCCAAAATCAAGTGGAAGTTTTAGCTGTTTTAAGGACACTTTCCTATCTTAATTGAAAATGCATACTGAGCCCCTTGCAAATCCCTTTCCCTTTTTTTTTTTTAAGTCAGATCCGATGCTCAGGCTGTTAGATTTACAAGTGTTCATGCCTTGCTGGGCAGAGACAAAAGAGAAAAAGCTTAGCTATAATCTAAACACAATGAATTTGCAAGGAAACAAAGTGGTCTGGGCTATAATAATTTCTTGGCAGGCTCTGGCTTTCCAGCAGCAGATCTATGTTTGGCAAGGAATGGGATGGAAACTTCTCCCCATCTGATGGCTATTGTTTTCTTGAACCTCTGAATCTTACACTGGCCCCTGAGAAGGGTGGGCCACAGAACATCAGCCACAGAACAGGGGGGCCGCATACCTGGAGGGCCAGCCACTGTGCAGTGCTCAGCGAAGGAAGAACAGAGTGGGGGAGGAGCCAGCCTATGCTGAGCGGTGCTCTGCGATGTTTGACTAACAGTCTAATCTTCAACAACCCAGGGAGGTGTTGGGATCGTATCTTTATTTGACAAATGAAAACATTGAGACACAAATACTCAAAGTAACTTGTCCAAGACACCATCCACATAGTAAGAGCTAGAGTCAAGAATTAAACTCAAGCCAGGAGTGGTGGCGCACACTTGTAATCCCGGTACTTGGGAGGCTGAGACCTGAGGATCTGGGTTCGCGGCCAGCCTTAGTTACCTAGTGAGGCCCTCTGCAACTTAGTGAGACCTTGTTTCAAAAATAAAGAATACAAAATAGGGCTGGGGGTATAGCTCAGAGGTAGAATGCCCCTGAGTTCAATCCCCACTACTGCAAAAAAAAAAAAAATTAAATTAAACCCAGAGCCTTTCTTTCTTTCTTTTGCTTTCTCTCTCTCTCTCTCTCTCTCTCTCTCTCTCTCTCTCTCTCTCTCTCTCTCTCTCTTTCTCTTTCTCTTTCTTTCTCTCCCTCTCTCTCTTCTGCTTGCCTTCCTCCCTTCCCCTCCCCCCCCCTTTTTCTTATACTAGGGATTTAGCCCAGGAGTATTCTACCTCTGAGTTATACCCCCATCCCTTTGGTTTTTTTTTTTTTTTGAAACAGAGTCTCACTAAGTTGCTGAGACTGGCCTGGAACCTGCAGTCCTCCATGGGAGAGGCCATGTCCTTCCTAGCCAGGCCTGTGCTGCTGTGAGGGCCCCCTGGCCTCTGCATTTGTTCCTCTGTTTAGATCCTCCTCTTCCAATCCCAGCAGGTTCCAACTCACCAGCCTTGGCAGAAAGCCACTGGCCCTTGGGTCTAAGAATATTGTAAATACAATGGATGGTTTTTGAAAAAGAGATGACATATGTCGGACCCTTAGCGCCTGGTGCTTTTTAAAGTGCTTAGCAGACCTCTGAGCATTGTCAGGCCCCTGGGACAGGGTGTTTCTGGTTGTGGGCGGTTCTGTCTACCATTTGCTGACAGACACTTACCAAGGAACTATAGCGGATGATCAAAGTAGGAAGAAAAATAGCCTTGTGCTGAAGAAATTTATAATCCAAATGGAGAAATTAAATAACTTGATACTTAAAAAAAGAAATTAAAATTTATTAATAGCCTAGATGTCAAAGGGGTCTGTTTTCTAGTCCTGACCTTACCAACTACTAAATGTGTACATAACATTAGAGGAAATGATTTCACATCTTTTGGGGATTCAGAGTCCATGTTAGACAAATAGAGACACTATCAATCTCAATGAGTTTTGTCATTAGAATTAGGTACTTGGTAGATAATAAATGGCTCATAGGTGTCCTGGGATAAGGGAAAAAAAGAATTAAGTAAAGGAACAGATGTCTCTTAAAGAACTGATATTGGAGCTGGGCATGGTGGCACACACTTGTAATCCCAGTACTTGGGAGGCTGAGACTGGAGGATCTGGGTTTGTGGCCAGCCTCAGCTACTTAGTGAGGCCCTCCACAACTTAATGAGACCCTGTTTCAAAATAAAGAATAAAAATTAGGACTAGGGGTAGAGCTTGCAGATAGGATGCCCCTGGATCAATCCCCAGTACCGGAAAAAAAAAAAAAAAGAACTGATATTGGGCCAGGCATGGTGGCACACACCTGTAATTTCAGGACTTGGGAGATACAAGAGATCACAGGTTCAAGGTCAGTCTCAATTTAGTGAGCCCCTCAGCAAATTAGTCATAACCTGTTTCAAAATAAAAAGGACTGGGGATGTAGCTCATAGGCAGACTTTTTTTTTTTTTTTTTTTTTTTTTTTTTTTTTGGTGCAAGGGATTGAACTCAGGGGCATTCTACCTCTGAACTATACCCCCAGCCCTATTTTTTATTCTTTATTCTGAAACAGGGTCTTACTAAGTTGCGGAGGGCCTCACTAGGTAGCTGAGGCTGGCCTCAAACCCGGATCCTCCGGTCTCAGCCTCCCAAATGCTGGGATTACAAGCGTGCGCCACCACGCCCGGCTTGAAATCAGTTTTGATGTGGTGAGGACCCTGAACCTACAGAAAGGGAGCAGCAGCCCAGCTACTTTCATCCAGCATTGCAGAAAAGCCATCGTGGATTGGTGTATGCATAAATGGAATTTGTTGACTCATAGAACTAGGAAATTCAGGGGTAGGGCAAGTTTTAGATGCGGTCCCGGCTGGGTATTCATAATGTCATCATGGCTCCAGCTATAGCTCTTTCAGTTGGTACTTATCTGTGTGCAAGTTCAAGGTGCTGGCTTTGCTTAGCATGGTAAAATGGCTGGACCAGACCCAGGCCTCACATCCTTAGCCCACTCACCTTTGTCCTCCATTACTAGGAAGAGTCCTGAGAGTCACTCTGATTGGAACATCTTAGATCACATGAACCAATCCCTGCAGGAAGGGCACTGCAGTTAGCTGACTGGCTTAGCTTAAGTTACAGTGTTCTAGCTCTAGGCCCTTGGAGTAGAAGTCCAGTTCCTTGGCAGCACATGGATACTCAGATGGAAATTGGGAGTTCTGGGAGAGTGGGGTTAGGAGGGAAATAGCTACATTGATTATAACAGGGATGATGCTTTTATAAAATAAAAAAGGCAGGAAGGAACAAGTTGTATATGAGAGCAGCCCAGTGATTGGCTGGTACAGAATGTTCTTTTTTCTTGGGAGTTAGGGCTGGGGGCACTGGAAGGGACTCTCCTAGCCCCAGTCTGGGAGATTTTCTGCAGTGTTTACCAGCTTTACTAGCACATTTAGGAAGTGAATCTTTTCCCCCCTATAATAGAAGCTGATCCTTTATTCATTCAATGGAGCATTTACTCTGCCTTAAACTACGTCATGTGGGGATTAGAAGAGAAGGGAGCCCACAGTTACTGGAAGCCCACTATGCATCAACTCTGGGCCAGAGGCTTTTTCTTTGATTTCTCTTTCAATGCTCCAACCTCCCTCTGAGATAGGAGCCACAGCTCCATTTCACAGATGGGTAAAGAAAGGGAAGTTAAGTGACTTGCTCAGAGCCACTTAGCTAATAAGTGGGCAGGGGGAGAGATGAGCCCTTGGGGCTAGTGGCACCAAAACCCACGAGCAGCTGACCATGTTGGGATTCTGCCCAGGACATAAGGATTTGGTCTTGCTTTTGTTTTTGTTTGGTACTGCAAATTGAAACCAGAGGCATTCTACCTCTGAGCTATACCCCCATCCCTTTTTGTTTTTATTATTTGTATATGTATGTATGTATGTATTCAGTGGCACTGGGGATTGAACCCAGGGGAATTCCACCTCTGAGCTACACCCCCAGGCCTTTTCATTTTTTATTTTTTGTTTGTTTATTTATTGTGGAACTGAGGATGGAACCTAGGGGCATTCTACCTCCAGGCTAAACCCTTTGACCCTATTTTTTTAAATTTTGTATTTGAAACAGCGTCTCTTCGCTAAGTTGCTGAGAACCTCACAAAGTTGCTGAGTCTGGCTTTGAACCTATGATCTTCCTGTCTTATCCTCCCGAGAATTGGGACTATAGGCGTGTGCCACCACAGCCAGCTTTATTTTTTATTTTGAAATAGTTGCTGAGGATGTTGCCTGAGGATGGCCTCAAACCTGTGATCTTCCTGTCTCAGCCTCCCAAGTACCAAGATTACAGGTGTGCACCACCACACCTGGCTAGGACATGAGTTTTCTTTGTCCCATGCGTCATATCAAGAGGCTGGGCTGATGACCTTTCTACATGGTGTCACGTGCAGATAAGCACAAGCTTGCACTTGGCCACACTTGCCATCCATGCCACACCGATGTGTGTGGGCACCTAGACACAGAGGACTGCTCTTGTGCCTGCCAGGCCTGGACAGGGGACAGGAAGTCAGGCCTGAGAGAGCAAGGCGGAAACCACCGGGCATCCTTGCGGTCCCATCTATCACTGCCGTCCTGGTCACGCCCATCTCCAGCAGTTGTTGAACATTTGATGCGTTAGGTGTTCACTCTGCATTTGTACACTCTCTGGCCACAGAGTTCCCCCTTTCACAGATGGGAACCCCAAGAAAGGGCCAGGCAGTCTGGAGTCACAGCAAGGGGTGTGTGCCTGTGAGAGGTGCCATCTCGTCCCTCCCAGCCGTGTCCACTGACCTCACATGGCTGGAGAACGGCTGAGTCAGGATTCAAAGTCAAGTTCCATCTGACTGTAGGGAAGGGACGAAGTGCTCTGCTGGGAAGCGGAGCTGATAACTTCAGGAAACCCTGCAGCCAAATGACTTGGCCTTGTGAGTCGCTGGAGAGTTTCCAGTGACTCCTGGGAAATCTCGCAACCCTCAGTGTTGGAGTAAGCACAGATGCCTTCTCTGCACTTGGATGTCAGTCTGTCTCCCCCGGTCCCCACTTCTTCCCCATCCCCAGAGCACCTGGCATTGGGCCCTGAACACGCCATTTCCTGGGTGTGCTCCCTTGAGGAGCCTCTGAGCAACTCCTCGAGTGGGAACTTCCTGGAACCTCAGCCGCACGGCCCTCACAATCATGCCGATGTGGGTAGGATAGCAAGCCTATTGTATAAGATCTCAAACAACAAAGACCAGAACCTTGGGATGGAAAAGACCCTTGTGAGCAGTTACAAGGGATAGCGACCATTGCGGAAGGTGACTGCAGGGGAGTGGGTTGCCCCTCCTCTTGATGTTCTGTTTTTAGCTGTGTTTTTCAGAGCAAGTAGGTGCCATGGTGATAGGAGCCATAGAAATAGATGGCGAGTACCTCCCAGCACGGGGCTGCTGAGCCGTTCCCATGGCAATGTACCAGGGAGAGCCTGGGACGCTGCTCCTCAGGTCTGCCAGCTGTGCACAGGGAGGGGCCCGGGGAGTGAGTGGCTCCTGCAGGCTTCTCGGGATTGTGCAAGGTCCTTGGGGGTGCATCCTTGGGGGTGCACCTCCTTCCCAGGGCACCCTTGGGTCTTCTCTCTGAGTCCTCCCAGGGAACTCACTTAAGAAGTTTTACGCTAGCTAGACATGGTGGTGCACATCTGTAATCCAATACTTGGGAGGCTGAGACAGGAGGATTTAGAGTCAAGAACAGCCTCGGCAATCCTGCAAAACTTTCATCAACCTAGTGAGACTCAGTTTCAAAATAAATAAATAAATAAATAAAAAGGGCTGAGGGTGTAGCTCAGAAATAGAATGCCCCTGCGTTCAATCCTTAGTACAAAAGAAAAAAATTTTAAAAGAAGAAGTTTTGGTCTAACCCAGCACAGTGATCATGATGGTCAGCAGTGACCTTAAAACTAACCCCGCCAGCTTCTGGTCCTCACCGCTGAGAGCACACGCTCCTCATCTGCCTAAACGTGGAACTGTTGCTGGTTTTATGCAAAGAGCAATAAAGAATTTATGGGGCAGGGACTGAGTCCCGAACATTTGGTGCTCGGGGATACTCATAAAATGAAATCTCAGAAGATCTAAGCCAGTAAACGGAGCGACGGGGGGCCTGATCCAGCCTGAGGCTGTGGTTTTCAGTTTGTGGAACCCTGGGCAGTACAGCGTGAGCCCTAGCCTCGGCTATTTGGGGGATGCAGTTTTAGTGGACTGAAAGACCTTTTGAAACAATAGCTGGAGCCAGCCCGTGGCCCTTTATATAACCATCTCTGCAAGAATGTCGATGGGTACCTAAATAAGCCTAGTTACAGCTGAGCTTTGTTTTTTTGGTTTTGAAGGTTGAACCCAGAGACATTCTACCTCCGTTAGCTCTTTTTTTTTTGTGCAGTACTGGGGATTGAACTCAGGGGCATTCTACTTCCGAGCTATACCCCCAGCCCTATTTTTTATTCTTCATTTTGAAACAGGGTCTCACTAAGTTGTGGAGTGCCTCACTAGGTACCTGAGGCTGGCCATGCACCCGTATCCTCCGGTCTCTGCCTCCCAAAGGCTGGGATTACAAGTGTACGCCACCACGCCCGGCTCTGTTAGCTCATTTTGATTTGGATTCATTACATGTGTTCTGAAATGTAATCCATATACACACACACCCTTTAAACCTAAACATCTTACATTGGTCAAGCATGAGAAGGTTAAGGTTAAAAGAATTTATTATTATATCTGTCCGAAATATCTGCCTCTGTGCCAGGGCTCTATTTTATATATACATGTTTAATTATGTATAATTAGATATATAAATATATGTGTATTAAAATAATCAGATATATATTACATAATTAAATAGGTATTAAATATATGTGTATATTTATATGTAACTAAACCAGGCATGGTGGTACATGCTTCTAATCCCAGTATTTGGGAGGCTGAGACAGAAGGATTGCAGGTTCACAGCCAGCCTCAGCAATTTAGTGAGACCCTGTTTCCAATATATATATTCCAATATATGTAATTAAAGATACACACACATATGTATTTGTTTTCATACACTTATGTTGTCAAGTAGCATGATTTTCAGGGCAAGGAAAATGTAATTCTGGACTAAGAATTATATTACTTATAATTATAATAATTATAAGCAATAGTTCTAAGTATTAACCAATTGAAATTCATTTTACTATCAGTTAAAGAAGAACACACATATACACCTAACAAAGGAAGTTTTAAAAACAAAAACTTGAGCCGGGCGTGGTGGCACACGCTTGTAATCCCAGCATTCGGGAGGCTGAGACCGGAGGATCCGGGTTCACGGCCAGCCTCAGCTACCTAGTGAGGTACTCCGCAACTTAGTGAGACTCGGTTTCAAAATAAAGAATAAAAAAATAGGGCTGGGGGTGTAGCTCGGAGGTAGAATGCCCCTGAGTTCAACCCCCAGTACCGCAAAAAAAAAAAAAAAAACAACTTAGTAATCAATAACACTATCAACTCATAAATCATTGCTTAAGTCATTGCTTAAGTAGTTACAGATCATGAAAGTCATAGAACTGGAAGATGCTAATCAAACATCTGTCCTGGAATGAGTAGCATTTGATATGAAGAAAAAAAAATCGGAGGTCCAGAGACTGAGTGCGTGCGTGTGCTGTGCTGTTTAGTTGGGCGTGTCTTCTATGGCTGCAGTGGTATCTCTAGGTCAAGCCCTTTGCCAGTGCTCAGGTGACCTTGAAGGAGGCTTGCAGGTCACACCACCATTGAAGCAACTGCCTGGTTTATCCCAGGACTCACCCAGGGAACCATGTGACTCAGCATTTACCGTTAGCGGCATCTGCACTCAAACGCTCTGTGGATTCCTGGGTCATATTTTGTGGTTACGGGAGTTTGGCCCGACGGAGCTGTTGCAGAAACTCTGTGTTAAATAAGCAAACACATGTGCTCTAACTATCCAGGCCAACCCAGCTCCAAAACAGGAGGTTCAGCCTTCTGGCCCACAGCAGTCATACCTTGGAGTTTTGCCACCTGCTTGGGTTGCTTGGCTTGGCAAAGTAACCAAACGAGGATTCACTTTGAAGAATGAGGCTCTCAAATATTCTATAACTCTCTAAGAATGGACATTCACAGTCATGTTGGGCTGGCAGCGTTCTTGCCAAAGTTTCAGAGTCATGAAGTTAATGTTTGGCCGTGTGAAACACACATAAAACTTTCCTTCCCCCAAAGCCTCTCCTTTTCATGGAGCTGAAACAGGAACCCGGGGGTGAGAGAATATTTGATATTCAATTCAAGATGCACACCAAGCCTGATGCTACTTTCCACACCAACAATTTGAAACTACCTCTGAGTTACACTCCCAGCCCTTTTTCTTTTTCTTTTTTTAATTAGTTTATTTATGTATTTAGAAACAATGTCTCACTAAGCTTCTGAGGCTATCCTCAAACCTGTAATTCTCCTGTCTCAGCCTCCTAAGTACTGAGATTACAGGCATATGCCACTGTGCCTGGCTTTGTTTTAAATTTTTTAATTTCAAGTTTTATGGAATGGTAAAATATCACCCATACACATGGATAACTCTTCACCTTCATCAGGCTGGGACCTCAGGGGCTGGTTCATCTTTCCTGGGATGTCCTCATGTCACTTGATGTGATATCAAATGTCTGCTAAAGAGTTCATTTATTAATGTTGCCGCTGATGTAATTGAGTCATGAGAGTTGGAATCCCAGCAGTGGTGGTGGCCTGGGTGCTAGGGTGCGGCCTTGGGGATTATACGTGGTTCCTCATCCCCCCTACTTGCTATCTTGCTTCCCGCCTCCAAGATGTGAGCCCATGTGCTCCCTCTCTCTCCCCGATTGCCACCGCCATGCCAGAGCTCTGTGGTCCCTGGCCTCACAGGGAATGAACCCCAATATCTCCAAGGAAAACTGTGAGCTAAATTTCCTTCCTCTGCGTTACTTGGGCAAGTCTTTAGATGATAGCTGTAAGAATGCTGACCGGAACACTTGACCTCTGACACCCTGCGTTGGACCACCATGGCTTTCTGTCCAGTCCCCTGCCTGGGACTCCTACCTCCCTCTGCTCCACCTACTGGTATTAAGACTGAATTGTTTATGAGAGGAAAGGAGAAGCAACCACCAGTTGTCTTGATTGAAAATGTAGCTTGTTAACAATCCTTTGCATATTGGGAACACTTGTATCTGACCTATTAAGTAAACAAATGCCAATTATGACTGCCAGCATTTCCCCAATCTTTTGTCTCTGTTATCATAATGACGTTTTTTAATGAAATGTTTGGACAGTTAGGAGGCCTTCTTCCTTACGGCAACATTTATTTTGCAAATCTGCAGTTGTATTTAGGCTACCACCAGCAACTCTCTTGGCAAACACTGAGCAACTCCCACCACAAAAATTAATGAGTAGAGACAAGGTCTACACACCTACTCATTCTGTTCCTCCATTGTCAAGTGTAGGACTCTGGGGAAGTGATCCAGGGGACAGCTATGGAAACCAGAAATGGAGCTTCGTAAAACATTCTGAATTGTTTTTCTTGGGAATAATGCATTCTTCTTGGCTAGACTATGAACTTCAAGGAAATGGACCGGGTCTCCTATTGGGTGTGTTGCACCCTCCTCTATCAAGGTCCCAAGTACAATCCTACCTAAATGTCAGCTGCCCCCTGTGCTTGTCGAAGCCCTGAGGGTTTCGTGAGGGTGGTGTGGGAGGAAGAACACAGTTGCAAAGACCAGTGGACTGTGGCTCGGTATCTTCTGTGACCTCCACAACCCACCAATTCCTCATAAAACACCACTGGGCCACATTGGTCCCCTCCTGCCTCTGTGGCTGCTTTGGGGTCCTTCGTGAGCACCTCTTGCTCTGCCTGTTGCTCAACAGGAGACATGGAGTGGACGCTTTCTATGTGACCAGGCACTGTTGTGGGTGCTAAAGATATGGCGATGAGTAAGACAGAGTAGAAAAAAGGCCTGCCCTGTGGAACTGAAAGGAAACGAGGACAATGTGTGTGTGTGCATGCGTGCATGCATGTGTGTGTGTGCGCGAGCGCGTGTGTGTCTTATCCTTGCTTCACAGGAGCAACCTCAGCTATGCTCCTAAGTGTGCCCAGCACCAACTGGTCCTTCGGGACACAGCAAAGGCCGAGGCAACCTGCCCCTGCCAGATTCTTGTGTGGGAGGGAGGCTGTCCAGATGCCCAGGCCTCAGGACTCCTCCCCGGCCTCTGCTCCCCTCCCAACCCCTCCTGCCTCCTCTCCCTCAGACCCCCTACTCATCATTTTAGACTCAGCCGCTTCTCCTTCTCTCCCCCCACGCCCAGTCCTTGCAGCCCAGGAGCACTAAGTGCACGGTGTTATGGTTTTTACTGTTTACTTTCCTGTCTTTCCCCGGGAGACAGACACGATGGTAATTATGTGCTTAATGCCGGTCTCCTGGGCTGGTAAACCCCTGTGAGCGTGGGCTGCGACTATCTTACTCACACCTCGTCTCTGGCATTCTGCAGAGTGATAGATGCAGGCAACACTTCCACAGCACTAACTGGGGGCCAGGCCAGGAAGTGTCCTAACTTATCAGCCCTGACCATAGCTCAGCGAGGTACTGCTATTTCTAGCTCCATTTTATAGGTGAGAAAATAGGCCTTGAGAGGTTAATAATACCCTCCTAAGTGAAGGACCAGGTAGAGCCAGGCCAGGCAGCCTGTCCTGAGTCTGTGTTCTTTACCCTTATGCTTGTTGGATGGATGGATGGATGGATGGATGGATGGATGGATGGATGGACAAACAGGTGGAAGGAAAGGTGGATGGGTGGGTGGGTGGGTATGGACAGATGAATGGATTGTGCCTGAACACTAGTCATGTTTCTGGTTAATGGCTTAGTAAGAGTGGAAGTGTAGCTGGTTCAAGAGACAGAACTTGGATTGGGCCTCAACCACCGTCCAAGCCATTTTACTTCAGAGCACATGCTAAGGCCGTCTCCTCACTTCCTTCCTCAGTGTCCCTAGTGCCCCCAGCAATTAAAACAGAGGCAGGGAGGAGTGGTCTGTGCCTTCCTTGAGAGAGATATGAGTTTGGCTCAGGCCTGAGGGAACAGCAGTGGGAAGGGCTGAGTCCTCAGGGTGCATGCATACTGGGGGGTGAGGGGTGAGGCAAACCCCTCCTGCAGAACTGAGTGAGCCTGGCTACCTGGAATTGGCAGGGGCGGGGGGGGGGGACGACAGACTTTAGGGTGGACAGAGGCTGGGAGACATGTGGAAACCAGCTGAGGGAGGACAATTATGTGAGAAAGGAAATGGTGGAAAGCCAGCATCCTAGAAGCAGAAAGCAGGCGGGGAAGAAGCTGTTTGTGAGCATGAGGGTGGGTGAGGAGATGGGTTAGGCCAAAGTGGACGTGCTAGGTGAGGGAGTTTGAGGGGAAGCAAGAGAATTCTCAGCCTGGAGGCTGGGGGTCAGGGAAGGAGGTCTGGGGCTTGGAGTGCCACTCTGGGGGCGTTTAGAGGTTGTAGGAAGAGGGACGGGTGTAGAAGGGAGGGTAATTTCGTGTCTATTACAGCATAGCTCACAGAAGCTATACTCTAAGGTCCTTGGGTTTTTTTTTCTTTTTCTTTTTTTTTCTTTTTTTTTTTTTTTTTGGCGGTACTGGGGATTGAACTCAGGGGCATTCTACCTCTGAGCTACACCCCCAGCCCTATTTTTTAGTCTTTATTTTGAAACCGAGTCTCGCTAAGTTGGGGAGTGCCTCACTAGGTAGCTGAGGCTGGCCGAGAACCTGGATCCTCCGTCTCAGCCTCCCGAATGCTGGGATTACAAGCGTGCGCCACCACGCCCGGCTTTTTTTTCTTTTTTTTTAATCTTTAAACAGGATCTTGCTAAATTTCCTGGGCTGGACTGGAACTTGTGATCCTCCTGCTTCAGTCTCCAGGGGAACTAGGATTACACTCCCTTGGCATGCACCACCACACCAGGTCAGACGTTGGGTTTCGAAATAGCAAAAGAGGCTAAGGTTTGACACGGGTCAAATCAAACCACTATTCTAAGAAGGAACTTTAGCCTGCGGTCCAAGCTCGGTGCAGAAGTGAAGCAGCCTAGGATTTCATGCCGATGGAGGGCGCTCCTGACTGACAGCCTCCCCTGCCCCTCCCCCCAGCAGCTGCCTCTTCTAGGACACACCTTTTTGTTTGTGTTCCTATTTATTGTTGGTCCCCATCACTGGAGAGTGACCTGCCAGCGCTCAGGAATCGGGTCTGCTTTGCCCAGGGTTCTACACCATGCTGTGGTGTATTCGGTAGGTAATGCCCAATGGGTATTCCTAACGGGAACAAATAAATGGCGTCCATCTTCTTCCCTACTCCCCTGAGGTCCTTTGAGTTGATGGTTCGGGGGTCAGCTGGGCCCCTAGGTTTGAATCCAGGCTCTGTCACGCCTGGCCACTCAACCCAGCTCATGTGGCTCATTTCACTTGTTGAGGTTCCCTCTCTGCCACCTCATAGGTTGTCATGATGAGCTTCCACCACCATCAGAGGTATCTAGCACCAAGGGGCCAGCACTCGATAAGCGCTAGCTGTGATTGTCACCATAGCGTCCTGCTCCCAGGGGAACACCCCTTTGAAATGAGCTCTGATTTCCTACCCTCTCTACACAGTGCACCCCGGAACTCTAAGGATGACTAAATTTTATTGCGATGTTTTATTTCTTTAAACAAGACCCGATTCTACCTTCCTCCTGTTTTAAAATTAAACTCCATTTTTATTAGATAGTACTTACGAGTTGTATTATTTGCAAAGCGCAATCCAGAGGGGGTCACTCACATGGAACAGCATGGCGGCCACCGTCCTGCAGGGGCCCCGGGCCTCCAGTGTCCCCCTCGGCAGGCACCATTTACATCAAACTTGTCCCCAGCCTTCCAGGGATGGTCCGTGTGCCTCTGAACAGAACCTGGGTGTGTTAGTCCATGTGGAATTCCCTCCCTTGCCTTTTTACTTTAGGTTTTTGGGAGATTGTTTCAGATAAGATATAAGGAGGTGTGTGTGTGTGTGTGTGTGTGTGTGTGTGTGTGTGTGTGTGTGTGTTTTGCTGGCGATTGAGCCCAGGGACACTCTATCTCTGAGTTACACCCCCAGCCCTATTTTATTTTATTTTATTTTTTGAAACAGGGTCTCACTAAATTATCATGCACTAGCTTCACGGTGCCATAATCTCAGTACTTAGGAGGCCAAGCCAGGAGGATTGCAGATTTAAGGCCAGCCTCAGCAATTTAGTGAGATCCTGTTTCCAAATAAAAAATAAAGTAGGTCTGGGGTGTAACTTGCAGGTAGATTGCCCCTGGGTCCAATCGCCAGAACCAAAACAAGAAAAGAAAAATAGTTACATGGTATCCTGTCGTATGATGTGGATGCACCGCTATGGTTTGAATGTGTCCAAAATTGATGTGTTGGAAACTTAATCCCTGGATTCCAAGTTAATGGTATTTGAAGATTATCTCCCTTTAGGAGACAATGGGGATTAAATGAGGTCATGAGGGTGGGCCCCATGACAGCAGTGGTGGCTCTCTAAGTAGGAGAAGAGAGAACCAAGTTAGCAGCACCCAATGCCCTCCGCCATGCTACCATGCAGCAGGAAGCCCCTCACCAGATGCCCAGCAGATGGGGGTGCCGAGCTCTTGGACTCCCAGCCTCCGGAACAATGAGCCAGAAAAAATTCTATTCTGTACGAGTTACCCAGTCTCAGGTATTTTGTTACAGCAAGAGAAAATAGACTAAAATATTTACCATGCTTTATTTAGCCAGTCTTCTCTCTGACCAGTCTTCAATGTGTTTAATTGACTTCTAGGAAAGTATTTCTAAACTATTTCTCTTACAAATAGTTCTGTCGTGTACTGTATTATTTCACCCGCTATTTGAGGACATCTGTGAGATACATTCCTGGAATTGGATTGCTTGAGTAAAGCGGAGAAATGACTTTATAATGGTGGAATTTCAGTCATCTCTGACAGGCATAGATGAGATATTTTTACACCGGAGCTGTGGGTGTGTCAGATTCTGCTAAGTGGTCGATTTTCTGTGGGTCCCTTCTCTGGTATATTTGATGTTCAGGCATAATATTTTTGAAGTTGGTAGTTTGTTCTTCTCTAAAGAGAAAAGGAAGAGCTCTCGATAGAAACGTGGCTCCTCGGAGCCCAGTCTAGGCTCGCTGGATCTCCCCTCTTGAGGAAGGTGACACTTGGCTCACCTAGCGGTGGGTTCACTCAAGTCGTGGTAGAACGCCCAAGGAGTTTAGGATTCAGCCCCCAAGGAAACTATGGGCTCAAGAGGCCCTGGCCCTGCGTCAGCTTGCAGAGTTTATGGGGATGGTCCCTGCTATCCCTATGTGATTCCCAACACCACAAGATGGGTTGGTGGGGAGTGGATGGATGGATGGATGGATGGATGGATGGATGGATGGATGGATGGATGAATGGACAGACCAGAGTGGGGGGGAGAGAAACAAGCAAGCAAGCATGAACTTAGACCTGCTTTTGGATCTGGGCTGTACCTATCAATTATATAGGAGCTTTAGCTAACTTCTTTGGCTTCTCTGAGCCCCAGTTTTCTTGTTTGTAATGGGATCAATGACGTCTTTCTTGTGGGGCTGTAGTAAGGAACTGACAGATGGTGTGTAAAGGCCCCAGCACCATGCTCAACACACGGTGGGTACTTGTACATGGTGGAAGTTGCTATCACTTATTGTAAGCGGGCCTTCTCTGCTCAGTACCTTAAGGACTTTTCTTTGACAGGAGCCAATGAGCACGTGCTTCATGCTGTGCCTGACCCCTGCCTTCAAGGGGTGACTCTGTAAGGCAGGGTCCTCAGCCTTCTCTCCCTCCAAGTGTGCACAGGACCACACTCCCAGCAGGCCTCCCACGGGGCGGGTTTCTGGCTGCACTTCTTTATCTCCAGGCCAAGAAAGCAGCCTAGAATCCACTTGTATTTCTATTACAACAAGAAAGGCAAGGCAAGGCAAGGCAGGGCAACAAGGCAGGGCAGGGCAGGGCAGTCCTCATGCATTGCTCTTCAGGCTACAATTTATTTCCCAAATAACACCCGGCTTGCACCCATTGCCTCCTAGAGTCAGAGTGGGGTGAAGCTAATGTGGGGTGTCTCCTTTCAGCAGATTTGGGCAAACTCCATTTCATCCTCCAGATAAGAAGTGAGAACAGTTCTCAGAAGGCTCCTGCTGTGGTCCCCATCGTGGTTATGGAACGGCTCCTCTTTGGCCTTTGCTGAGTACTGGGGCTGAGCTGCCAGGTTCTCTGCAGTGACCCTGGGAGACACGGGACCTTAGCTGGTGGTTGGCCTGCTTGGCCAGGGGTCAGGCCTGCCAAGGCCGGGCGGGCTCTCTCAGTGCAGCAGGCAGACATGGGTCACAGTGTATTCCACTGGGGCGCAGAGTCCAACCGCACCTGGCCCTTCCAGGCCCTGGCAGTCCAGCTGGGTGAGACTAACTGTCCTCTCTTTTGTGTCCTCTTCATTCCTGCAGCAATTAAAGCACTCAACCTGGTTTAAATACAGCTCTTCCCCTTCTGGGACAATCTTCTTTTTGTTTTGCTTGTTAGAGATTTTATGCCATCTCAAAGTCTTTGTTAAAATGGCCCTGGGGCTTACATGGTTTTCTATCTATGAGATTAGAGTTGAAAACATAAATGGTGGTTTGGAATTCCATTGGGTACTTCTCTTCAGATAGAATGAATTGTGGAAAAGCAGACCTTTCCTGAATCCTCACTATGAGAACTGCCCTTGAATCCTGTTCTAGTCCATTATGTAGTCAACCAGCCATTCAACAAACTGTTTCCTACTTTTGCATTATTATGCAAGGCACTGGGTCTGTTTGGATAAAAATGACAGGGGCCATGCCTTAGAGGCCAACCCAGTGTGACTTTTTTTTTTTTTTTCTGTGCTGGGGATTGACCCCAGCACCTTGCACAGGCTAGGCAAGTGCTCTGTTGCTAAGCCATATCTCCAATCACAATGTGATCTTGTGGCCTAGATTTTGCTAATGTATTGGAGCCATTCTGTCTAGACTATAAAAAGTCAACTTATAAGATTCCTTTCTGAGCATAATTTCTTAGAGCTTTGAGGCCACCTCTACCTTTTTAAATAATTTTTAAACTCCTAACCCCAATTTTAAAAGCACATACTATGTTTACAATCCACAATATTTTTTTCATTTTCAAAGAGTCTGTATAAACCACAGTGCCTAAAATGGGGTGGGGGAGGATAAGGAAGAAAATGCAAAAATTAGCCGGGTGTGGTGGCGCACACTTGTAATCCCAGCATTCAGGAGGCTGAGACCGGATGATCTGGGTTCACGGCCAGCCTCAGCTACCTAGTGAGGTACTCCACAACTTAGTGAGACCCGGTTTCAAAATAAAGAATAAAAAATAGGACTGGGGGTGTAGCTCAGAGGTAGAATGCCCCTGGGTTCAATCCTCAGTACCATAAAAAAAAAAAAAAAGAAAGAAAATGCAAAAATTCCTACCTTCTAGGAACCTAAATCTAAATAACATAGACAGATAAGCATCCTACTATTAAATCTGTAATTGTAAGTGTTGCTACATGCTTGTGTTTTTTGTTTTGTTTTGTATTGGTTTCAGTACATTTTACCTCCAAGCTATACCCCTAGCCCTATTTTTTATTTTTGAAACAGGGTCTTCCTAGGTTAATGAGAGTCTTATTACTTGCTGAGGCTGTCCTTGAACCTTCAACCCTCCATCACAACCTCCCAAGTACTGGGATTACAGGCATGTGCTACCACGCCTGACTGTGCCTGGGTTTTGATAGGTGCTCTGGAGCCTGAGAAAGAAGTCTAAGACCTGTCCCTGCCTTCCAGGCACTGGGGAGAGAAAGGAGTTCGGGGTCAAATGGAATTTAAGGCCACAGTGACTCCAGGCCTAAATAAATGATGATTCAAACAAGGCTCTGAAAAGGAGGCCATCTGTGAGCTTGTTGGATCATCAGAAACAGGAATTCTGAGCTGCTTCTGAGGAATGGAAAGGCTTTCAGAAGGGGAGGGAGGACATTCCAGGTCAGGCTAGGGCATAAGCAAGAGTTACTGAGCATTAGGAATTCCTCACTAGAAGCAGAGACCTAGCTGGGCATGCTGGCCCATGTCTGCCATCCCAGTACTTCGGAGGCTGAGACAGGAGGATCGCAAGTTCAAGGACAGCCTCAGCAACTTAGTGAGGCTGTCAACAACTTAGCGAGACACTGTTTCCAAATAAAAAATAAAATCGGAGCCGGGCATGGTGGTGCACGCTTGTAATCCCAGTACGTGGGAGGCTGAGACTGGAGGATCTGGGTTCGAGGCCAGCCTCAGCTACTTAGTGAGGCCCTCCACAACTTAGTGAGACCCTGTTTCAAAACAAGGAATAAAAAATTAGGGCTGGGGATGTAGCTTGGAGGTAAAATGCCCCTGGATTCCATCCCCAGTACCGCAAAAAGTAAAATAAAATAAAATAAATAAAATCGGGCTGAGGGTGTAGCTTGGAGGTAGAATGTTCCTGGGTTCAATCCCAAATCAAAAAAGGAAGGGAGGGAGGGAGGGGAAGAAGGAAGGATGGAAGAAAGGAAAGAAACTGAGACCTGACCAGGAGAACTTGCTTCAACTGATGAGGTAGAATAGAAGGAATAAAATTTAGGCAGAAAGTGTTATGGGGTACGGTGAACCCCAAATCCGTAGGTCCTTGGCTCGTGGAAAAAAGAATTTTAACACGTGCCAGTCAGAAACAACATAGGCAGGTTTATTTTAAGAACTTAAAGGGAAACTGGGAGAAAGGGGAAGGGAAGGCAAGGAGCGGGAAACGGGAAGGGGGTAAGGCATGGAGGAGAAGGGCATGCTGCGCGCCTCCAGGGAAGAAGAGGAAGTCGGCGTCTTGACTCTGACTTTTAAGGGTTTCGCTCCTCCTCTTCCTCAGATTCAAGTGGGCGAATAGGTGGTCAGGTAGGGCCCGGAAGTTGTAGGTGGTGGGCAGGACTTCCTGAGATTGGGGCGTGGAACTCATGTGAGGCAGGCTTCCTAAGAAAAAAACTTCCAAGGGGTGGAGTTAGCTTAACTCAAAGAACTTCCAAGGGGTGGAGTTAGCTTAACTCAAAGAACTTCCAAGGGGTGGAGTTAGCTTAACTCCCCTGATTTAAAAAAATATATATATATATTTTTCTGCATCCCCCCATTACCATCCTACCTAAATTTCCACTTCCTAGGCTACCTCATCATCCCCCCCCCCCTGAGACTTTGGGTCCCTTAATCTTAAGGGGTTGCCGAAGGATGAAGGTCTGACTTCTGAAACTTCTTCAGAGCTGACAAGGGGGTGTTGACCCTGCCTATTTAGGGACCGAAAGTCTCTCCCTAACTGATCTAAAGGAGGTAAGGGGAGGTCAGGCCTTTCCGTTGGCTGTTGAACTATCATCCTCTGATGTTCTGGAACAGAAGGCATAAACATACGATATCTTAGTTTTAGGTAACAGCATGCCAAACAGCAGAGAAGTATGCTGATG